>AJFK01000369.1:0-36243 GCA_000467715.1 Hysterium pulicare CBS 123377 | reverse complement strand
TAATTAAGGATTAAGGGCTATAATTGCCTTGATTGATTGTTAGCAACTCTGCCCATATCCAGCTCCAGCTAAGCTGCAACAAGTGCACGGAGCGGGAGGCCAAGTTCAACGATGTGAGTAGCCCCGTTTAAGTGTACATTCTATTCTGCTGCGCTTTATGACTGCCGATAGGCTAGAATGTTGATAATCGGATATAGCTCGAACGCCAGCTCCGGGAGGCACAAAACGCGGCTCAATATTGGCAAGATCTCTACGACCTGTATGTAAACCCTCCAAGAAATCTAGATCACCGGATGATTGATAGTTCTAGTCATGTTGGGCACGTCCCCGAAAGCCGTGCACCAAGTCCGGAACTTTGAGAGATGGGAAGGATAGGACAGGGTGGGTTTTCATGAGGGTATGCTGATGCAGTACGTGGCATGGAGGGAATTCCAACGGCCAGTGTGGTCATCGAGGCGATTAAACGGGCATGTGGAATTGATGGCAAAGGTGATCATGGAAGGAGGAAATGATACCGACTCCGAGGGGGGTTAGGTAGTTGAATTGCAAGTCCGTTGAATACATCTGCTTTTCTGCATCTTTCATCCTATTTAAAGGGAGTTCCACAGAAGTATCCGGATTGAACATACCGTCCATAACGGTTTGACAGAAGGCTTTCTTGGTATGTTGCCGCCGTTGACAGTGTACGTTCTACCTTTGCGCCGCATGATGGATGGAGGTTCCGGCCGTGAGAGTGGAGCACGAGGAGCGGGAGCGGAGGTGTCTGGTGGATGATTGGTAGACAAACAACACGACTGAAACCCTGTTGTTTAGCTCTTCGATCTGTCTAGCCTTGTTAGCTCTAGAGCATGCCTTATTAAACTCTGTGTTTTAGTCCTCTTTTAAGCTTCAGAAACATGTTCAGGAGCCTTCGAGACGCTGTGGAAGGCGGGATCATGGGATGAGGCTGCCGTATCCAGTGCTAGACTAATCTCTGCACCCTAAGACGTACGAAGGTTGATATTTGATGATTGATATGGGAAAGCTGCTTTCCGTCATTCTGATATCCGCCTTGAAGAGGTCTTGAATACCAAAAATCCTTAATATTTAGAGCTTAGTTCGCTTTTTCTAGGCTAGAGTCTTATATGTAAGAATAGAGACTTAGAATTAGGGAAAAGATAAAAACATGGAGCCTCATTTTGAGAGCATAGTCGTCGGAGTTCTTAGCGGTGAACGCATTTAGATTGACTTTCTATACAATCCAGAAAGAGAGGTCGCCGCTGTGTGCAGGATACGATCGAGCTGAGGGACACCCTTGAAAGATAGGTCGTCGCCGCGTAATGGACGGGATGAGGGCAGGATCTATATTTCTGATTGTGAATGCTGTACTTTCAAACTTTCATTCTCAAATAGATCAGGCCAACTGCATTTCACCTCTTTTCCCGATACGTTTAATGGGACCTGAACAAATAGTGCCGGTGTCTTCGACTTGCCCGTGGGGCTGGCGACTGATTGCTTCTTCGATGAAGGTTAGATCCTGACGGTTTGGAGATCTATTAGGAAAGATTAGTATCAGGCAAATCAGCTGCGGACGAGGATAGGGGTACTGAAAATCGTAATTATGTCTATAAGAATTGCCCAAATAAATAAGATCTTGAACTGGTAATGCCAAAAATGGCGCCGTAAGTTAGGAAGAGAATCTACATCTGAGCTTCACCAGTGGAAGGATACCTATCACGGGGCAGTTCACGTGATTAATTCGGCTAGCACCGATACGGACTCACCGTTGCACACATACTCGTCCCTCTGTTTAATCTGCAGCACAAATCAATCCTTACTCCTTCATACCTCCGAATATTTAGTCATCGCCTCTCAACTATCAATCATGGATAACAATTCTCACCCACCATCTCATACACACAATCAACCTCCTGACGCGGACACCCAGGATGCGGACACCCAGTCCCAACAAGAATCGCCCTCTGGTGCTCAGGCACAGGTACAGCCTCCTCAACCTTGCTGTGATCATGAGGCCTTGCTCGAAGCTGAACGTCGCGAGAATGAACATCTCAACAGCCAATTAGTTGCTTATGACGACAGCTACAATCACGTCGGGCAATTGTACGAGGACGCTGAAGCCCGGGCCGACGAACTGCAAGAAGCACTGGACAATCGAGTCGCTCGTGACGAGGAGGTTGGGCGAGAATTAGCCGCGCAGAAAGCCCGAGGGGATGCAGCGGAGCATCAACTCTTCATGGAGAAGGCGAAGAATGATATGCTTCTCAAAGAGATTAAAGAGTGTGTACATCCTAATCAGCGACAGTCATAAGAAAAGCGATTTGCTAATATCCACTAATTTAGAGCCAAAAACACCATCATGCGCATGACCCTAAGAAATTCTCGTTGAATATTGCGAAAAGGTAGGCCTGTGGTTTTAAGTTGGTTACGGCTGTAGGCTAACCAGCGTAAGGACAGTTTCACATCTCTCTTTCAATGACAATAGGGTATTTCTGATCGGAAATGCTACGGTTCAAATATATCAAAGCACTCGCATGCACATGGATGCAATTTTGGTGGGGTTCACGTGTTTGGGGCATTAATCAGTTATCATGGTAACTACTCTCCGGCATTGACAGATCACCTCCGGAACGTTTAGGCCTTTCAAGCCTAATACAATTCTGTTTCCAAAGAGGTTTCTCTCTTAGCCACTTTCAAATATGCTCTCTATCACCGGTAAAATTCATACATAAAATGGTCAATCCTACGGTTCTTCATGGAACGTCAATTGGCAGGCAGATCTCTTCTTTCCGCTTCCAATTTGCAAGTCAAACTACTCCAGGGTAACGGTACGTGACTCCCAGTAGATCAGTAGACTTAGTCTTTTATTTGACACCAAGCTGCTTTTTCTCACCAAGAGTAAATGCTTTGGGTACCCTATCAATTTGTTACCTCTAATCGGCGCTAATCACCGTCTTCTAACACCTTGACCTTCATGCTCTATCAAAAGCAGGTGGTATGACTCGGATTTAAGGTGCGATTTGAATGACTGTTTCACGGTCTAAAACTGCCTCATAGGCATGAAAGTACGGTGGGAAAGCCATGCACCCAAAGAGGAAGGAGGATTCAAGAGGTTTATCAAGAGTTTTTGCAGGGCAAAGTCATTCACACTTTCCAAGGAGTCACGCCAGGAGGAACAGCTCAATTTGTGTTCTTTCGCCAAATGCCGCAACGCATGACCGCAGAGCGGATATATTCCGGCTAGGCAAAAGAAAGGCCACGAGGCAGAAGCATTTAAACACTCTTTCTTTGCTAACATTTGAGGTTACCAGCATTAAGAGTCCTGCTCCGAACAACCCAATTCTCACAATACCGTCTACTTCTTACACGGTTCCTCTTTAAACCCTTACTACAATGTCACAGCCAATCAGAAGAGCTCTTTCGGCTCCGGAGCTCAGACCTACTTCTCACAAAGGTCCATCAACCGAGAGAGTCAAAATCTTGGAAGTTGATCTCAAATGGGCCGAGGCTGCTGTCGAATCGGAGAAAATCCGGGTCAGCTGTATTCAGGCTGAAAAAGCTATCCTAAAGAAACAACTGGACGAGTATGATCACTGTCCCATGTCTCTCACTGACCTTTCTAATACGCATCACAGCGCCCGGGCGGAGAACAAGGCAAACAACTCCGAGGCAAATGCGGGCCTGAGTCTAGTACCACACTACAACTCATATAAGCATAGCGGCACTCTCCACTTCAAGCACTGAGGTATTCAAGATCCAAGATTCCACCCTTTATTGCAGTCCTAGTCTGATCGAAAGAGTAGTCTACCACGAAACATCAATGGCCCCTTTGAGCATAAACCTTTGCCAGCGGCCGTGGGAAACTGTATGAAGATTATCGGCCCTGTTAATGGCATAATCATTGAGGGATGGATAGACTCCTTCTGTTCTGCATTTACTTTGCAAATGGGAAGGTAGACATATGCCTTGATTTGAAGTTTTCTGGCGGAAAGGAATTAGCAAACCTCTTTAGGTTGCTTTAGTATTGGGTCGCTTCCAATGATATGAAAATTCAAATCCCACCTAAATTTCTTTGTGTGTAAGATCTGACTGATTTGTACCCCATCATCTCCGCCGCCCAGTCCACACCGGACCGGAAGCTTTCTTGTGGCATTCTAAGAGAACCACACAGTTAGATTAGAATCAACGAGGGGGCAACCAATCTACCACATGGGTGGGGTGAAATGGCCAAGATAGCTCACTATGGCGCAATAGCGTCTCAGAGACAGGCGGTCAAGGGGAAGTAGTCAGTGGTCTGTGTGACAGCCTAGAGGATTACCTTGGCGGACTCAGGCATCTATTTAAGTACTGTTTCTTCGACTTGCTGACTTCATCTTGATTCTTTCGATAAAAAAGCAGATACTTTCATCGACAATGTCGACCAATGAGACTTCTAAGAAGCCGGAGTCGTCAACAGAATCCCAGCCAGATCCAAACTCAATGTCTCAATCCAATTCCGATACGCCAGCCAACTCCGATCCACCAATGGACTCCGCCGAGCCGACCAACTCTGCTTCAGTATCTCCAACCCTCGTTGCACCAGGACGACCGGGCCCCGAAATACACGAAGAGATCACCAATGCCGGTGACCAAATTCGCACCTTACAGAATCAAATTACCCTTTTGACAGATATGTTAAGAATGGAAAGGGCTTACAGGCAACACCTCGAAGAAGAGCTAGCAAGGTAATTCCTTGATCTCCTCAAGTTTGGGAACGCGACTAATGGACATGACTAGAGTCGAGCATGATCGAGAACCACAAGGAAATCCACCCGACGATGATGATACTATGTTCGACATGAGCTTGTGAGTTGTGGGTTCTCGAGGAATTCCAGTCAGGCATAAGGTACGTTTCATGACGATAAGAATTCCTTCTCTCAAGGCGGTTACTGACCAGGCGAAAAGCAACACTTCGATCCTCTGCCTCTTCCGGATCTTTGAGGTTCTATTGCCGGAATTCTTACTGTCGGATCACTTGGAGGAGGGTATGAGGCGGAGTCTATCTATAAATAAAGGGTTTCATTAAGGCTTCTCGGATCTTTTTAACAGATGGGTTTATATCTCTCTCGTGGAATCAATGAAAAACACTTGCGGCACTCTTTTCGCCAGCTCCGGGCGCTCTTCAGAGGTTCAATTGTTCACTGTAGCATGATTGGGCTCGGCGATGCCCAAGAAACTACGGCAGTTGTTCAAGGTACGGAAGGAAGGACCCAGATATCTACAGTCTCTTTCCAGTCTCTGCAGCAATAGAATCCAAGAACCTCTTCAGCCCAAGATCTAGACTCCTCCAATTTTCTATGAATCGAATGCAAAGGTGTTTGAGACTCTTCGTTGACGTTAGCTGTGACCTTGCGCAAATTGTATGAATCTTACGTTATGAGCGTTGCAAAAGTGCCTTCCTCCATGTCAGTCTCATCCACCTTCCCCATAGTTTCCAGCCGTCTGATGTGTCGTCCCTAGTAGTGGCTGCCGCGTGCATGCAGCTGTCACCCGCCTACTATGCATGCGCGGTCGAGTTCGGACATGCTGTAAACGTCCAACCCAGGAGAACTCCGTCTTGTAGAATTCAAACCGAAGCAAAAAATGCGAGGCTCAGGCTCTGAATGGCTGGTCGTGGTAGGCTGGACCCGCGGTACCTTTCTTTTAGATCTTGCACAAATCCATCTTCTACCGACATCCTGCCTAGGCTTCTTGAGGTAGGTCTCGTACGTGTAACCGTTGACGCTTGAGCAATAGCGGCCTGGACCCGGATCGACTGTCTGACGAAGGGCGCAGTAGGAAACGTAGGACTGTTGAGGACCAATGGGAGTCTGAGCGGTATGGTCCTCCGCGAGGAGTTACAGTGGATGTATGCGTGAGCGCCTCTTTCTAGAAGATGCAGAGAATGCGATCGGATTCGGCCAACGAGAGGAGTTCTCACTATACTCTTCAAAGCTGGAGGAGCTGAAGGAATTCTCATAAGCTCAAGGTTAACCCTCCAGCGGTGATAGATAGCCTGCATGTAAGCAAAACTGTCATGAGGGAATAAGGGCGTGTCTACTCGTTTTCGAGAACATTCCAAACTAGACATTCGACCATTGACTAGTATGTAAAAATGGTTTGCGTCTTCCAAGCTGAAAAGAAAGGCACTTTCCGAAACTCCGCAACAATTCAAGGAGAGTTTTACGTCATTACCTCCAGATTCAGAATACGGGCAAGGAAACAGGTTCGAGACAGGTTATCGCCAGGGATGTCCAACAGTTCCCATATTGCGGCTTCGTCGAGGCTAAGTAGTTCACTGGTTGATTGAGGGGAATGGCATAGCAACGCACACCAAAAGAAATCTTTTTCCGTAATTATCACCAATATCCTCAGAAACGAGAATTTTACAGAGGATGCCTACGGCGAGCGAGTAATCCTGCACTTTCAGGCTGTCAGCCTTGCCGCCTCTTCAAAAGCACATTCGGGTGCTGTTTTAGAGACCCCGACGAAGAGTACTTCCCTCAGCCTAGGCGCATCGGCCACATCTGCAACTGCCGCATCGACCTGAATCGCTCGAATACGGACATCTACAACCCAATCCCAATTGTGAGTGAGGTCCGGTAACTCACACCCACTCCCATCCTCCTTAATCCATACCTCCCGCCGAATCTATGGCAAGTCCAAATACTCACATGCTGGCAGTCCTACTCGCCCAAGATCAAGCGACGGCGAACAACCTATCCCCTGAAGGCACCCTACCGTTCAACAACGCAACAAAGCCAAGACCAGATTGGATCGCAAGGACGGCTGTGGAATGTTGACGAAAGTCTCCTCAAGCACTCTGAGAAAGGCAGCATGGAAGCACAGACAGCTTTGGCTGCCAGTCCGGCCAGAAAGACTACTGTAGACAGCGTTACTGAGCTCACGGGGCCTGCTGTGAAGGACAATGAGACGACCCTGCACGATGCTGCTTCTCTTCCCCCTTCCCCTCAGAAGATGTCTCTTGAGGTCGCTGGATCTCCCACGACTCTTGTGAAGAAACTCACTGGCAGATAAGGTAACATACTTGTGCTATATGGACACTTTATGATCAACAGAATTCGCTTGCTGAATTCAGTTCATCCGTAGTCTTCGCAGAACGAGTATGCTACCAGCGGTCATTGTACCTTCACCATGAGGACAATGCCAGATCGAAGAAGGAAACTGCTCGGTAAGAATACTACGTATTTATATGCCTTTCTTGAAGTAAGGCTAATATCCATTTATAGGATTGAGGCAGAGAGGGAAGCCGTCCACAAAGTCAGTCTTAGTCACAGACACCCCAACGCAAAAATCTCAATGGCCAGTGGAAAGTATGACCAACGACCAGGCTGCAAGAACTAGTGGGCACTACAATCATCAACGATGAATGGGAATTGGAGTATGTGTATTTGATGTGGATTAGCACTGGAGAACTAGGGGATGGAAAGAGCGAAAAGGCTTCCCGGTAAAACTATCGGAGTGTTCACTTGTACAGTGCTCGGAGGCGATGTTTTGTTGCAATTTCTGAAACGACATGCTGCTTGCTTATCCTTCGAAACTAATCCCAAAATTGAAGCGAAAGATAGCCAAAATATTATCGAAAATGGTCCTGTACTATATTCAATTATAGCGTGGATACAAGTTCATCCATCTGACAGATGAATGAGTAGTCTGCTTACGTAACCAAGTACTCTTCTTTCAGGGCATTAGCCGTGGTATGACGTAACGAAGAATTATGGACATAAAACAAACCGAAATAATGTTATACAACAGTGCCAAGTTACCTACGCATAAAACCGGTACGGTGGTACGGTGGTGAAAGGCCGTCGTCGCCTTGGCGTAGCCGCTCCACATCAGCTAAGCAGCCCAATTATCCCCGCCACAAAGCATACAATCATGGAGACACACAATCATACCTGACGAAAACGAACATTCTGCAGAATATGACTAACGAACATCCTCCCGAATGGCGATCCGGAGCCACAGACGACTATGAACGCTACTAAGAGTCAGAAGCTACTTTGCAGTACAATTTTGCTCAGTCGCAGCACGCTGGAAATCCGGGCAAATATCGACGCCGCCAGCAACACGGTGACACTAAGAGCGCCGTGCGTGCGTTACACGAGGATAACCTGCAAGCATAGCTCAATAATGCCATGGTCACGATCGCTAACCTCCAAACTTAGATTGTTACCTGCACGCGCAGCACATGGATACAACTACTCGTTATAACCAGCTCTTGGAGCAGAACAACACCGAGTTCGTATCTGATAGCCCATCAGTATAGGCGTTACGATGGAAACCGGCTAACCCAGAAGCTCTTCTTCAGAAAGAAGCGCCCTTTCCAGTCATTGTCAGCGTCCGGGCTCACCAGCACTACGTCAAGCAGCTCCACGTCTACAGGCAGCTATACCCTTTGGCCATTCCCACATCGGCAACTTTCACTTCTGTTAGCGCTATGGCCGTGGCTATCTTGGATCCGGCATGCAATAGCAGCACTTCGGCAACAATGGCTATCAAGATTAAATGCAACCATCACCTACGTTAACGACAGTCTCACCCCGTGAATCCCAGTTCCAAGCGCATCCCTAACACCTTCCGGCTGAGTTTAAGGAGATCCTTCTCGGACTTATCGTTTCCGTTTCCTCAAGAGCAAACCTTCTCACTACCAAGTTGTCGGTACTTCGACCGGTTCGGGATCTTCGCTTCATAGCAGAGGGACATCATGCAATTTCAGCGTCTTCTCGACCGAGACTACCCTGACGAAACGCGTCTCCTCTTCTTTGATCCGATCTACAGATACCGCACAAATGAATGTTGAGCTTTACGCCCTGTTTTTTCCGCCGACGGGGGAACTGATTGCGAAATATGCAGAGCTTGCAGCCGACAGAAAACACCCTCGGCAGTGATTATTCAACTCAAACGAAATTTTGAGTACATCTTGCTGACAGCTAATCAGGCCGGTCGCCATGAACATATCCACGAAAACCATACCAGTCAAGGCGGTAGACCGCAGCGTTGAGCCGTCAGCGCATCATGCACTCGGCCACCAAGGACATCCCATCAAATGCTTAAGTACGAGATCCTTTCCCAACTCTGGAGCAGCTCTTGCTCATCAAATTCTAGCGGTCTTCTTCAGCGACACTGGTAAACAGGATTGTCTTCGATCAAACGAATGGGCTCAACTAGAGTTGGGCAATGACAAAAGGCGACAAATGATGAATATCGTAGCTGGATTGCGGTACAGGTATATTTGGTGCCATCACTTGTATGTAGATAGGGACCAAAGGCATTCTTCATCATATATCCTTGAGGGTTCCTCGCTGACCTGGTGAGAGCTTGTGAAGCCTAATTTCCAGGACAGATTGCCCTAAGCACAACTCAGTTTCCTTGGCTAACTGAGGTATGGTATGGAGTAGATCAAGTGGTAGACGAGTAATGAGTAGACGGCTTGCCCTGTGGGACAGGGAGAGATGAGAGGTCACCGCCGCTTCAGTATATTAGTGGGACAGATGGCTGCGACGCTGTTTAGGAGGTGGCTATAACATAGACTGCTTTAGTATCCCTAATCTTAGCCTTTTGCATTCTGCGATAGGTATCATTACAGTAGTCAGCATGCTCTCATGGATGTTATCAGTGTTTCAATGTGGAACCAGGAATCATATTGCTGATACCTCGTTGGTCTACTTTGGGCGCCCTCTGGAGGTTTCATCGTTCAGTGCAGCACAATCGTTCTTGGAGATGTGATACAAAGCAAGGTCATCGCTTGATGCAAGATGAGGAGGACTCAGATATCTTTAAGCTCTTTTAGACACATCAAACAATCTTAATCAACTATGCCTCTCCGATGCAGCTTTCTCAGCTTGTTATCAATCCTAGGCACTCAAAAGCATTATGCTTAAGCTATTTCCTTACATGAGCTTTCATTCTAGAATCTTGGCATTTAACTTACTCAGCAACGTCTTCTATGGCCCTCCGAGGTTAAAGAGGGCGTTTGGACCTAGCTATGAATGCTAAAAGCACGTGACCGCCTGGTGCTCCGCCTTTCCAACGCGCCCGCCCGACTACCCAAATCCTCACCATTTACATCCTCGAAAGAACTCCCGACAAAGCAGCCCTTCGGTGACAAGAACCTTGTCATACAGCTCATATCAAAGAACCTTCCTGACTACCACTACCAAGAGCGAATCATGTCACTTCATCCAACCAGCCGCATTCCTCGTCGTCCACTTGCGCCTGCGGTGCAACGAACCTGTCCAAACTGTGCCCCCATCGCCGCCGAAAACGAAAACTTGAAGAGGCAGATCAGTGTCCTGGAAAATGACCTTTCGCAAAACAACCATATCTTAGAACAGGAGCAAAAGGACTCCAAGACGTACCGGCTGAAGTCTGAACGGATCCAGGAGGACTTAGACGCCGCGAGGGATGACATCAAAGACCGAGATCGGCAAATCAAGAAGTATGTTAATCCTTTTTCATGAGATCTCAAGAAAGGAGATTTGCTAATGAGCCTTGCTTCAGGCTGGAGGAAGAGAAAGCGGCACTCCGTAAGCGCCTCAACGAATACGAGCAAAAGCAAATCGAGGCCGACGGTGGCCCTATCGCCCACCTCGGCAAACAACTCTAGGTCGTCCACCTGATTCCACCAATACGAGGTATGATTTTTCATGATTATAGTACAGGACAGAGCGCTAATACTTCGATAGTCTCTTCTGCGCTTTCTGCGGACAACAAGTGGTAATCGGATGTTGGTAAACTAGACAATGGCAAGGCGGAAAAGCACATGGTTGACAGCGTCGGTAGGGGTTTTCTCATTCTGGCATCACGGGTACAAGCTGATTATACGGGGCTGAAGATGTTATCCATTTCTTGATACATAGAATTGAGTCAAGAGGTCATAGAATGGTTCAAAATAATGATCCGACAAGTCTTCAAAAATCGTCCTTTGACACAAATCTTGCATAAAACCATAATCTCTGCATCTTCGATCCAGGAATCCGTGCCCGACCAAATGGCCTTCCCAATGTGAAGAGGCCACAATAACACTTCCGTCCTCGCTTCTAGTGTTGCGAAGCACTCGGGATCAAGTTGAACGACTGAGCTGATGATACTAACAAATCCAAACATAGGCTCGAGCATGCGCTTATGGGGAAGGACGAATCTCCCGTTGCAACTCCAACTCGAAATTCGGACCCTGGTGTAACGGCAGCGTACCTCAATCTAGGATATCAACGCTAGGAGCCCTGCTGTTCGATACGTTGACAGCTTCCGGGAGCGATGGGGTGCCGTAGGATTGGTAATGGCGTTAATACGTTTCTTGCTTTCCTGCATTCTCCTTAATTGTTTTCCGCGATAAAGGAACATCTTTGCGATGAATATGCGGAAATGGTCAGGCACCATCACATCGATAGGTCATTTTTGAACAATAATTCCTCGAATTGAATGAATATGCGACTTCTTCAAACTACAGTCTGGTAATGCTCATGGTCCACTGTGTGCGCACCCTGGAGCTTCAATCGTTCAGTGCAGCACGAACGAACTCGACGACGCGATGGAACTTGCGGTAGACTCTTGCTGCATTCATAGAAGGATATAGATATCTATAGTCCCTTTCTGGTTCCCTCAATAATCAACTCCAATAACCATCCACAACGCCCGTGTACAGCATCACCGTATTTCCGTCAAGTTGAACGTTTGCAAATCCGACCTGTCCCTCCACGTTAGCCACATCATCGCGCAACAGCCATGAACCTTACGCTGTGAGCGCTGTAACAGGATTTCCGTCCACGCTAGCCCCATCCACCGACACCATTGGATTCTCCAGTAAGGTATAACCAACATGTAACGGTCCTTGAGGTCAGACGTTGCCACGCGAAAATCGCCGCCTACAAGCATCCGAGCCCGTAGTTCTGTCACTCTCTGGCAGGCGTGGAGGATCCCCTAAACATGTCAGCAAAGCAGCATGGTGGCATGGTACAGGGGCATCTACGCGCTCCCAACAGAGCTGGGCTCTCTGGAGGATTTCTTGTATAGTCAATGGCATTATGGAGTTGTTTTGAAGTCTGTGGTATCGTTAGCCTCATTCTTGTGTTGGAGACGAGCCAAAAACTTAGAACCCGAATGGAAGATGAGGTTATGGTGCATGAATGGAGCATACTCTTGTCTGCTTTGGCAAAGGCCAGATGAATATTGTATTTTGGTAATCGTGGAATGCGTATTTGATGGACTGTTTGACTGTTCGCTCTACGCGTGACTCTGCGTGGAAAAAGAATTGAGGGTGACAAGCGATGAATTGCTGACCCACGTGGTTGCTCAGGAGCCTAAAAGTGTATGCATGGCGGGCCCGCTCGGTAAAGCGTGCCCGTGTTCCTTGCTAGACGGTGCGTCGTTGGCGTGAAAGCGAGTTGCAATAGCAAAACACTGAGCCATCAAACTGCTCAAGCCAATAGCGAGTAGAGGTTACCTTGGTCAAGTAAAGGCCTTGATCTGGTAGGATAATGGACCATAATTTGCTCTCCGGGGAGGGGGTGAGCCTTGGCGGTAACGCAATTTCTATTTAAACAGCGAGGCCGGCCTCCTCTTCTTCACCAAACACCCACGATCAAATCTCGATTCTTCGACCAGCAGTATCTTTCAGTATATCTCCCCAACTCTCATCCACAACCATTCGAGTTATGTCAACTCCAGCCGCTCGCACGAATGTTCGTCCTCCGTCCCCGATTGAGGTGCATTGCCGTGGTTGTTCCGCGAAGGACAACCAGATCGCCGAAGTAAGTATGAGGCTGAAGCTAAAGCCTCTCATGCAAAATTACTAACATATTCATAGTTGACGGCAAAGTTGGCCAATTCTGAAGCCAGGTCTGAGCAGCGACGGAAAAATAGAAACTACTTCAAGAAGTTACTCAATGAGTAAGCACGAATAACTTGGAGCCACAAGTACAAAGCGCTGAAAGTCTTTACAGTTTGCTCGAAGGTCTCTGAGGGCGGCGCTAGGTCGTTGAGAGTTCTATCAATGTCGATAACAGGTGATTTCACATTCCATCTGGGCACATCATCTGGACACTAACTTTTTCCCATATGCAGTGGACATGATTATGTTTCTTTCTTGGGACAACTCTCAATTCTCTTCTGTTCGTGCGATGACGGCTTTGCAGGGTATGGGATCAGGCCATATTAGCAAAACCCATTCAATTTCCTGAAAGCGAGTAGCTCTTTTGTTGCTCCGGGCAGGATAGACATGCACTCTCTCCACTCTGCTATATAGAATATATTCAAGCTCTACTATAACTTGCAGAGATCTGTGATGCATGATGTATGGTTGACTTAATTTGCCCAACCCCCATTCAAGCCTATCAATCAACTTGCGTTGGGTACATTTCCAAAAGTTTGCATAAATAGCAATCGAACTCCAATTCTTACTAAATCATGATCAGCGGCATTGACATGTTGGTAATGTGCCCAACTTCTACATCTACGTCAAGGCACAAGACCTTCAAGTGAGCTTTGGTTGGCACGCATTCTGGGAAAGGCCGCCTATGACATCCATATGAGCTATAGAGCGTGACCACGATACATCCACTGATATCCGTGATTTAGCGTATTGGGACCAAATCTGCGCGCGTGATTATGTAAGCTTTCAGGAGTCTGAACTGGCGCCAAGAAATTTGCCGACTTTGGACGTGACAGGAGACACAAAAGAATTTTATCACGGCGGCTTCTATCGCATAGGTCTAAGCAAATGTTGTCCCCGGTATCGGGGTGAAGAGCTGATAAGTTATCGGTGTAAACCTGTTTTGGCCTAGCCATACCGTTGCAGCCGATATTTAGACACAAAATTTCCCACAAATTTTGCGAACCACATCTTCAACTTTACTAACATCGAAGACACCATGGCACCTCCATCTGGACACCGCATTCAGAAGAAACATGGCCGATACCCTCGCAAGAAGCCAAACCTGGGCGCACAATCGGTAGTGGCGAAACTCGAAGCTGAGAACTCGAAGCTCAAGCTTCAAGTCAAAGCAAAGGAAGAAGAAGCCGGAAAACTGAAGGAGCAAAACGCTGCCCAGGAGGTTGATCTCAACCGCCAACTAAAAGATCTGAAGACCCGACTGGATGCTTCAGCGCTTCAGATCAAGCAATCTCAAGATGATGGCAAGTCCATCCGGCGCTATGTGGAATTCTTGGAGGTCCACAACAAGGAGTATGTATTGAAAATACAGGTTCATTCTCACAATAAACCCCAAGTTAATGCATTCACCACAGTACGAGAACACACCTCGCCGTCTACCAGAACGCTTTTGCGGAGTCCCAGAATGCGAACAAAAATCTGGATAACACATGCGAGTATCTCGCTTGTGAAATTGAACGGTATATACATCTCCAACGTACATCTCCCTCAATATTCCACTAATTAGCTCAAATTAGTCTTAATAATAATGTTATTTTTCCTGTTACTGGAACATATGGCACGCCGGGCTTTGCACAAGGAGTCTTGGGTCAGATCCAGTGCAATGGTCAGATTTACTGGATGATGCGCAACCCAAACGCATTGTAACTTCGCCTGGGGATGTTGCAAGGAAGGCGAGCGGCGACTATCAAAAGGATTTCTTGAAATGAAAGAGACCAGTGTGGACCCTGACGTGGGAGAGAATGGTGTGCTCTTTACAGACCGATGGTGTTCGGTATAGAAGAACTCCCAACAAAATCTCTATTATCGAACCCGTAACTGTGACCAATACTTGTGCATCTGTGTACTCGCTTTTAAAATTTGTGCTGCGATGACTGTGCAAGGGTTATCACTGCAGGATAGACTTACAACAGTCTCATTTGCCCTCGTGCTGCTGCTCCAAGCTTGTGCAAAGCGGAGCAATATGCACTAGCAGCGCAGAACGTCTGCCCATTAGACTTTCACCACAACAACCCGTCCTTCCAGAAAGTGGCGTCATCATTCATTGTTCAACTGACTGACAGCGGAGACAATTTGATCAAGGATTCGGCTCACAGCTTTTACCCAAGCCCACCAAACACAAACACATCCACTTCGCAGCAAACCGAGATCGACAGGACAGGAACAGCGACAAGGATCGTGATCATCGCCGTTGCTCAAGGGCTTCCGTGCCTACGACCACCCTCACAAGCATACCAAGTTCCAACATAAACCCTCCATCCTCTTCTTTTCATATCAAACCATGGCCAACGAGTATTACAATCCTGGTTCCCACAACACCCTACAAGAAGAAAATCTCTCCATCCAAAGCTCAGTCCCCAGAAACACCATACAACCCCCCTCAGCGTCCTGCGTGCACCATCAACAAATCATCGACCGGCAGCAGGAGGAGATTATTGAACTCCGCGCACGTATAACCGAACTCGAATCGGGTAGGGCTCTTCTCGCGGTGAACCAGCGTGTCAGGGAGTTGGAAGCAGAGCTCAGGGCGTACGTTACGAGGCGATGTGAACCTCCAATAGCTGAGCTAATTCTCTTCGACAGGGCAAAAGGACTCCTCAATGAACCCAAGTCTCTAGTTGCTCTGGGAAAGCAACCCGTGTTGGGCACAAACACAAATGACAATTATATTATCGTCCGCGACAACTCCATGACTTATGTCCATGGGCAACCCGACGTCGATGACCCAGAGGAATGGATGCCCGTAGATTCCCTAACGACACCGTTGCCACACCTTGGCAGGAGAATCTGGGGCCCGCCACCGTACAACTTCAGTAAGCCGTTGATTTTCAAGGATTTAAGTTAGATCATGAACTCTGCCTGACTGAGGAATACAGATGACATCCCGCAGCCTAGCATACACAACGCCACCATGGACCTCAATATGAATACCGACTATACTGATACCGGTGTCGACCTCTTCGGAAACGGTAGCTTCGACCCAGTGCTGGAAGCCCCCATGTTTGACGAGAGCGCTTTCGATCAAGCTATGTACGACAATTCTGTATTCGGCAGATCAGACCTCAACAATCCCCTGTGTGATGCCAGCACGTTAGACGGCAACGCTTTCGTCGGTAACGCCTTTGATGGGGCGCCACTGGGGGGAGGTTCTTCCGACGACTTCGTCTTTGATGATACTAGAAGCTTCTTATGATCTAGTAATAAGAAAAAGCCAAGCATGGAAGGTGTGATGACATGACAGGATACAATTGTGTGTTTGGCTGCCACAAGACTAAGGGGCGAGAGGACCTTCATGTGCATAGAACCGAAAATGGAATCTGGGATTACCTTTCTCAAATCTGAGTCTCTGTCGTGCCGTTGCCAGCGACGAGTTTCCAAAGACGCGTTGAAGCTAAGACTGATAAAGGTTATAGGTTACCATTGCCTCACGAGACGCATCTGCCTCGCAACTAGACGGGATAGGTGGAGCGCTCCCCTTGTAGGTCTACGGCCGGTGAGCACAAGGATCGGTTTATGGGAAAGGGACTAATGATAGTTCGCAGCCATTCGTCTACGTATCGAGCTTTGAAGGCTGAGAGGCCGATGCTGGGTCACCATACTCTCGACAGCTTTGAAACTCTCTCGTTTAGGGTCTAGTCTATTCATTCTCGAAGGCGTAAGCTTCCGGCGACTACATTTATTGAGTTGTTCACTTTACGCTTCCGTCGACCACCTCCGCTTGAGAGTTTGTACACAATCGAGATACGCTATTGCTGAAACTCTGTCTAGACTGTTTCCACAGATGAAGTTGCTTTGAAATCGCCACCCTTAGCCTTTCTCCATGAAGCTCCTACAGAACTCGGCACAGTGATCCAAGCAATTCATGGTCTTGTCTGACGAGATAGCCGATTTCAATCCAGCAGTTCTTACCGGGCTGGCCAATTGAACAAAAGCCTATTCCAAGAATGTGCCTCTCTACCCTCCTTGTCAGTGACTATGGCTGTGTCATGTATCGTGCACGGACATGGTTAGTCAGCATAGTCTTAGCAGGAACTTCTAGTTCCTCGCACCCTCTCTATAGTTTAGAACCTCAGCTTCTAATTCTACTTGTTTGACGACATCGTGTCCAATCCTGTCCACTACTTGACTGTATGTGACAGGCTGAACCCACCGCAGAGGGAAGATGCAACAACTACTGTCCCGCACAATATGAGGATTTCAAAGGTGGAATCACGGACATTGACCGGGACGTAAGGAGAGTTCGAAGGTTGAACTGTAAGCCTCATTGAATGAGTATTTGGAAGATGCCGGATGGACCCGTGCAACAGCGCATACTCGAAGCCGGCGGCCAAGAACGGACGATCGATACACCACGCCGCGGTGCCAACAACTCCGCCTCTTGCTGTTTATCCTCCATTATACAGGAATGTCATCCTATCGATGGATCTGATAGCATCGCTAGTGTGTTTTCTGTCAAGAGTGTGAGGGTGTAATACTCCTTTCAGATAGCACGTTTTACGGGATCTGTGGTGCATTATGTCTTCTGCTGGTGGCTCTATTTCTCTCCCCTGATTCTGGTTTCAGATTAGGATGATTGCGTGGAGTATTGAGCGGGAAGGGTGAATCTCATGTTTTTCAACACCTTTTTATGACCCCGATCTGGTTATGCAAAATGTAGTCAGGACTGCTGAATTTATACGGTTTATTGGTGACTTTCCCACGATATTATGCACTCATTCTTGAATGGTGAAAATTCCGAAGTGAACCCTGCCTAACTGTACCCAAAAAATAAACTGTACGCACGGCCGGCCCGCAAAGCTTCTCATAGTGCATTGGTGAGCCTTTTTGCCCGGCAAACAGCTCCTTTGCGAATTACACAGAAATCAATATTGGCCTCCACAACTCGATTCTAATTGGTCTCCCTGTGCGACATCGGGATCTACAGTCAAAGGCCGACACGCAGATGATAGAGGTTTATATAGGGGCTTGGCGAAGAGCTTCACTCATTGCCCACAGAACAAATAAACACACCAATTTTACATCGCGTCCAAATCAAAACACAATTCTCAAGCCTTTCTGCCGCACAAATGGCGGACATCAACAGCAGTTCTACCCCTCGTGTTTCCTCACAAGACAACTCACAGAATTCAATTCGGCACCACCTTAACGATGGCCTCACCGGCATCATTCTACCTGATTCGATGTCTCCGGGGGATTACAGAGAGGTCATCATGTATCAAAGCGAAGTGATTCATGGCCTGCAACGACGGATCAAAGATCTCGAGAGCAACAATGCTCTTGTAGCTGCTACGCAGCGAGTTACTCTGTTAGAAGCAGAGTTACGGGAGTACGTCTGCCGCGCAGCGCAGACCTTCATCTCAACTTGGCTAACGTTCTTGCATAGTCTCAAAACCGAGCCGAATGAAGCTGATTCAGCCATTCCAAAGTCATCTTGGTCCTTGAAAACGACAATGACGAATGACGGACCCGTCGTTATTTACGAGAAGAACACCCCCTACGAGAATCCACGCGCGCAGCTTACTGCCTCGACGACATCTTTGGGTAACGTTGAGGCCAACACTACGTCCGGCCTCTTCGGCAACTCTGATGAGAGGCAGAATGAGATCAATTCCGATAGCAATACCATCACTGAGCCGGCCGGCGCCATGATGGATACGAACAATCGTCGATCAGGATCTATTTGGCGGAACCTTTTTCGGCAACTCCGTGGACGGTAACCCAACAATTGACAGCTCGTTGCGCGACGTCGCAACGATGGAAGGCGCGATGGAACACCTATCATGTTTGCATGTTCGACGGTAACAGCCAAAGAGTAATCAGTAGCGAGTTGTTGCTAAATGTTACATGTACATAGGATCAAGAATGCAGCTTTGCCATTATCGTCCTCAAAAGGAGGCATATATTCAAGATTGCACCGAGCTGTCTGCGAGCACTCGAGAAGCTGGGTCTGCATATGAACTGCAGGATCGTGATTGCCCACTATGATCTGCTTACTACGCATCAACACGGGTATAGGAATAGAAAGATTTGTCGGACTAGGAGTGGTGAGCTGACGGGATGGTCTCTGGGAGCCGGAGGAATGAAAGCTCCTATCCGGCTCCTCATGGGCTTGTTCTTGGAGGCTGTGAGTCTGTATCACGTCCACGAGGCTGCAAACAATCCTGGACCTTTGGTTAGAAGGATCTAATTCATTGTTGTGAGTGCACAAAGCCTCCGGGAAACTCTACTCTATAAGCTATTTGCTTTGGCTAATCGATCGGCCATCTTGGTTTGAAAGCCTGTCCAGAGTACGGTATGTGCTAATGCCGCAGGTTCAGCCAAAAGGCTCATTACAATTGCCTGCAGTCCGTGCTTCCAAGACGAGGACGCAAATCAACACCTAGATATGACTGGTAATATCGCTCATCCCCGTCAACTCATCCAATGCCATCTGGCTGACAACGATACAAGATATAAGGCCGCAAAAGAGACCATTGCCAATTCGAATACGCCTCAAGGCAAGGCGATCAAGGCTAAATCGACCCCCAAGATGGCACCGGCCGCTACTTCTAACAACAAGCCCACAACGCGCTCTGCCACCAAGCAGAGTCAGTCGGAGTCTTGATCGAAATCTGAAGAGGTATCTTGCTCTCCGGCACTCAGCATAGCGTTCTACTAACGATATGCTAGGTGCATCCCACCGCTTCGGTGGAAAATTACAACTTCGGTGGATAGTTACAATTGAGCTACATTGAACGTGCGAAGATAGGGAATTCTGGGCTCTTCAATCAAGGTCTTTCTTTAAGTTAAACCTCGTGGTGGAACTTCTATGATGGCATTCGTGGTTCACGAGGACTAGCAATGCTGCTAAGTCTAAGGGTTGCAATGGCAGGCTTCTTCGACTATAGCTTCCAAGAATAAATCCTTATCTCCTGTATTCCAATGAAGACCCAAGTCTCCTTGATTTGCAAGTGCATAATTTTTGATCCAAGGCCCCGCAACTCGTGCTTCCGATTAAAGCCGTTGGGTAACCCAGTTTCAACGCATCATTTATCGCGCCATTCGAACTTTTCGTCAAGTGGGTCATGTAGACAGTGAATGGAAGTGTACATCGAGATCAGAGTTCAGCGTCTTGCTCCGCAACTACTCTCTCCTTCTTCTTCCCCACCAAGCTGATTTCCGACAGAGTCCAATCAACTCGGTCAAACCCACGTTGACGATATATTTCCTCTAATGGACTATCAGGAGGAGCAAGCCGCATCTTCTGGCAACGAAGCCAACTTCAATTCATACAATGACCATCCTTTCGAACGTCGACCGCCTGCATTTCTTTCCAAGCTCCCTTGGAACTGGACACGGCAGGACAGAAGTCAGGCAGAACTAAGCGATATGGGGTGGGATGCATATTTGCCGGACCATTCCAACTCCTTCAACCAAGGACTGACAGATGCCCTTCCTCCGGCGACGAGCGCTTTTGACCCACAAGCCCCAACGGTCCATTGTCCTTCCGCGAACATGCGCGTCCGTTGCGACGGATATTTCGATTCTGATGAAGAATCGCGCATGGAATTGAAATACAATCCAGCTTACGGAAACATTCTCTCTGGAACTGCGCACGCTGGAAACAACGGCTTAGAAGTCTTACAAGTCAACGCCAACCCAGACCTGTTCGACTTAGGAGCCCTCTATTCAGTTCAGGTCGCTTTCCCGATCATTGACCTGCTACGGGCATTGCAGATCCCTTGGTCGACAGTCTCTCAATTCTTTCAATCTTCTACAGACCTTCAGGTAGATCCAACCATCGCACTCCCAGGAGGTGGTGGCCTTGTGGAAAGCCCACGCGATCTTGTTGGCGGTAAGTCGCTATTTGGTTCGAGGTCAACATGCCTGGATAAAGCGAGTGCTAACAATATCCGAACAGAGAACGTACATATCGTCGGAGAGAACGAGTCCATGAACCGTGGTGGAGATGGTATGGGAGAGTGCAAGGATGACACCAACGATATCGGCCACGAAGCTAGTGAGATTGATGCCTACGGACTGTATGACTTTGAGCAGGACGGATTGGATCTGGGCGGCTTTGGTGTCGATGAAGCCGATCTAGCTACTATCAGCCGTGTGTTTCTTGGTGATGCCATTCAGACGATGGCCCCTCAGCTCAACTATACCAACTTTCATCTCTGATTTGGTTCACGCTTATCCGTCCCACTCTGAAAGACGAACCGCTCGAAGATCGTATTCGTCCGGCCAATGATAAAGAGGAGCCAGTATTTCAGGAAAACATTTTATTCGAGCGGAGATGAGCAGCATGATATCATGAAGAAGGTGGCGTATATGGACTGGTCTACGCGGAAGGAAGATCACTCAATCGAGTCTTTTTGCAACGGTTTGAACGCTGCTTAATTCGAAGCCCCTACGGAACCTGTCGCCTTAATATGTTTTCATTGAGCAGTAGAATATCGTGCTAGAGTTTATAGACCTCGAAATCACCATGTAATATCTCAGTAACCACTAATTTGCAAGATGGTCTGACCTGGTACCCTCGTAGATTGCTTACAACGCTCCACTAGCTTCTCACCGTCAAAAGCATAATAGCAATAGCGGTCGTTTTAACACCGACTCAAAGGGGCGGTAAGTTTATTGAGGGGCTTGGCATAGCACGTCACCCGCGTAACAGAACTTATAAACCACCACCACCCCATACGCTGTTCACAACACCAGCACCCTTCATTGAGATTGAATTCGCTACCATGGATAACAATAGCGGCAACCCCAACCAATTCAATACCGTCCCCAGCAACACCTCCTCGACAGCTGGTGATGATACCGGTCCCACTGTAGGATTGGCATTTCATCGCGGCATCGTCAATGGACTTCGTAACGAGAACAGCCTACTTCTCGCCCGTGCGCATACTGCAGAAAACGAACTACAGGAGTCCAAGACCCGCATCTACCTACTTGAAGCCCGCGAGGCGATATTTCAAAAGAGTCTCCTTGCCGCCAAGAAGCAAGCTGAGGACCAGAGTGCGAAAATTCGACGGTATGTTATATCTAATCCAATCATGAAGCACGACTAACAAATCAAACAGCCTTGAAGAAGCGGCTGCCAGCAACAAAGCCACGACAACCGGAGCGGAGACCGAAATCAGCCGGCCCGAGGCACAACCCTCTTTCCGTACTGGTAAGTCATGATCGTGTCCGAACAGGAAGGAAACAGGAGGTGCACATCTAACGAAGTGCAAATAGGCCAAATTCAGGGGGCGGGCGACAAGCAACCACTGCGTACAGATCAGGAGACCGCAAAGGCAGACGCTCGTTCCGAAACCAGCCCTGATGACAACGACTTCAATGCCTACGCTCTTCGAAGCTTCGGCTTCGATAGTTTGGGCGTGGATGACGGTAGTGCTAAGCCAAGGAAGCCTCCGGTCCACGACAGCAACGCCTCTTCCTAACTGATCCTTCTCTCCATAACTGCAGGCCTGAGGGGCAAAACCAGCATGACAGACGTTGAGGCATTCAACACTTGGCAGGACCAACAATTAGTCGATAGATGAGGAGCAAGCAGATCGATCGGCCTGTGAGAGCAAGAATGATGATAGGTGGTACCCGCTCCCCTATGGATATGGCTGTGATGAATGCAGGTCTCTTTTAGGTCTACTACAGATTATACTATTCAAATACTCCTCTTTCTATGACTTATGCAGATGTTCTTAGCCGGCAGGGCCTTTAACAAACTTCGTAAATATGCTGCTTAACGTCATGACTAACATTAGCAGGACAATTTTCCGATCGTTATCAGTATGCTATCCTTTGCCTCTGACTTTCTCGGCAGCCGTACAAATGAGCCTCTTCTAATGTCAATTTCTTTTGCTTGGTACTGTTGGTCTCGTGGCGATTTCCCCCCTTGTATGGCTTCGCCATCGTAGACTACCACTTTCAGGCTGATGTAGATGCCAATGCCCAAAAAAACCTTAGACTCATAGACTCTTATACGAGTGTTGATGCTGTGACGTTGCTTTGCCATATGAGGAGCGGTTCCAATCTGAACCGTGCTTAATACCGACAAAGACTAGTACTCATGAGACATTATCTCTGTCTCGTCTTTCTAGCTCAAGTTGCCGTTTGAAAATATCGTCGGATATAAACGGTGGGACAACAGAGCCCGACGCCTTGGACGTGACCGCTTTCGGATTAGCGCTGCGGTTGCTGCTTGCATATAAACCCCTCCTCTGTTGCTTTCTCCCTGTCAACTCAATCAACCAGAATCCCCATCATTACAATGTCTTCCAAGATACCGGTTCGTGCAAACACGACTATACCAGCATCTCTTCGCTTCGTCACCCGACCATCCGTTCCTGCCGCCGGAACAAAAGACCTTCAAACCAAGGAAGCCTCGCCGCCTGACATGGCCTCCGAACCCTCCAAAGCTTCGGAGATCGACAAAGCGTCTGCACTCGACCAACTTTTCGATTCTCCAAAACGCGACGAAGCAGCTGAATCCACCCCGGAGACGGCTCAAGTTGACCAAAAAAGCGCCCTGGAAGCAGCACAGAAATCGAGGAGAGGTATAACCTCTTGTATCGGCGTATGGGGTTGTAGAAGCGCATGGGTTGGCAGGACAATGTCGCTGGCAGGTACGTGTTATGCATATTGTGTCTGACATGACAACGACTGACATTGGCAGCAGCCTTTTGCAACGTCGCCACATTCGATCTCTCCAACTTATCGGCGCCCGTACAAGATATCATTCTACATGCACACACATTCCAATTCCTGACAACGGCATTCTTTTATCAACAAATCTTTCGGCTACTGTACGTACTTGTCGGAGGAGATGCAGACATTTTCTTTGTCTCTGACAAGGTTCTCAAGTTTATCAGTATGCTCTTCTTAGAGTTTCTCGGGTGCGGTCATTGGCGGACGGAGCTCTTAGGCATTTCGTACGGCGGTGCCGATCATGACAGGATTTGAAGCAATGTTGAAAACACTCCGTAGCCTGTCCCAATATCGATCGGAATGTGAAAGCCAGTCTTGAATCCAGCCTCAACTTGCCCAATTGAGCCACGCCCTGCATCGTGAACCTGATAGATGATAATTCCCCCTCACCCGTGCCCCACCATCAATATGACGTCGTTGGAGTAGGGGGTTGTGATGAAGCTCGGCCGTGTGACGTGAAGGGGGCATATTTCGCCCACACTCATCTTCGCTCCACAACAAGACTTCCAAACTCGAATCTCCCAACAATGCCTGGCAGCAAAACCACCAATATTGCAGTCGACAGCAACGGCGGCTCCAAGGAACCCGCCGTGCCCGACCCTAAAGGTCCTCGACTACCTGCTACGGAGAACGTAGGCGAGCGGCAGAGACGAAGGAGAAGGAGGATAGGTAATAGGATGTTTATAATTGATCCCTACGCATTTAGATCGGCAAACAGCTAACGTGTTGACTCTTCTGCGACAGCCGTATACATTGACCCGCCGAATGGGACTGCCGGATCGACCCCCCACAATCAACAAGTCTCGCGCTCTTCTGTCCAAGCTGCTCAAGTACCACTTATGAGGTCGGGACTACCCGAGCGGCATCTCGAAGCAGCTCGTTCGGACTCCACACGTTCCCAGGCGTTGGCCCAGCCGGAGGAACGTCACCCAAACTTCTCAGATGCCCCAAATACTGGCGAATTTTCAACATTCAACCGTGCTCCGCAATCCAGCGAGCCCATGAGCCAGCAGGAGTTTGAACGACGGCTCCTAATACTGGAACGGGAGTTTGAGGTTTTGAAGGCCATGTTCGAAGCTATGCCGCAGGAATGGGATCCGGCGGATTGGGGGCTTGACGGATGGTTGCCTTGGAAGTCTCTTAAACCTTCTCGTGGAATTGGGGACTGATATCAATAGGATACCGCAACTTCTCCCCCTTTGCGATATCTGCCTCTCCTCATCCTACCCTCAAGTGCTTCTCTATATTGCTCTGGATAGGCTTTGGCTAAAGTATAGGCTAGCCACCATAGCCAGTTGGTTTCAGCCATAGTTTCTGACTCTGTACGTAATGGTTTGCCTTCTTCCCTAATCGAAGTCTGCTCGACGGACTAGCAAGACGATACATCTTGGGCGACATGATCAATCTCACAACCTTTACTATTCTCTCATTCTTCCGAGTTGCGTGTCGTGAACTATGGTGATTGCTCGCCCAATCCGTAACAAGGTGGGTTCAAAAGAATAGGCACCCTTCAGTAGAACTGGATCACCGCAGTTAGGTTTCCCATACCTAGCCAAATGAAGCCCACCTGATGTGATCTAGGACACTCATCTGCATCCCCTAGTCTCTCTCGAAGCCCAATTTGGGAGCTAGAATGTGAACGTGCGAGCATGGACCAACTTCCCTCGTTCGGCTCCTTGCCGAAATTGAGTTTCTGAACGGTGAGATCGCGAGCGGGCGGAAGACGCCGAGGAGCTGGCCGAGTTGTGGATGGAGCATCTGAAAAAGCTGCCAATGCGGCTGGAGAGAGATATGGGGTCATAAAGAAGGCCCAGGTCAAGGTCAAGCGGTTGATGGTTGAAAAGAAGGTGGAGAAGAAGGTGAAGAGGAGGGAGAGGAGGATTAGGGATTTGGAGATGGCTTTGAGGGAGTAGAGGAAGAAGAGCAAATTGCTCAAGAGGATGCTGTCTGTGGAGTAGAGCAGAGGATGTAGGTTTACATCCCTTTCCCAAACCCTAGATAGGGCTGTATACTGACGTTCTCTTTCTACAGGATGACGACGACGAAGATGAAGAAAGAGAAGAAGCATGATGGAGGATAGGGCCTAGCTGGAGGAGTGGTCGGGGGGCATGGAACGATTGAGCTGTGAGAAGCATGATAATCAGCTTTTCCGTCCTTGAGAGCATGGTTGTATTGGAGTTTTGCAGGTATGGGAGTTTTGATGAGGGGAATTGGCTCTCTATGTCCTTTCTTCAATCCAGAATGGAAGCCTGAGAGTTTTACTACATCCTTGACTCCAAGGATAAATCTTCCGTATCTTTCTTGCTCTTCAGACCTCCTTGAAGTGACTTTAGACCCGTCAACGTAGCCTGCTCTAAGCTATTGGAGACAGTTTTACTCCCAAATGGCCATTCAAGCTACTGCCGTACAATTCTGAGAGCTTGACAGTTCTCACACCGACATTCTGCGAGACTTCCTTTTCCGGGCAAGCGTGCCGATGACGCTTTGGGGTATTTAAAGTACGTCCGCCTCACCCCCTCCTTTACCTCCACCACCACTTTTCTACTCACGCTCACAATGTCGTCAAACCAAACGAACACCCAACTTTCGCCAGCAACAGCTTCTTCTGGCCCCTCTCGCCTTCAAGATCCCGCCCAGCCAACCGACCAGCAACCTGCGGTAGACTGGAAGGCAAAATACAAGCAGAGCGAGGCAGAAAAGGCGGTTTTGCAGACTCGGGTCGAAGATCTTCAACACCAAAACACCAAGCTCTACGGTCGAGCCATGGAGGAAACGAAGATTGCGGAGGACTTGATGTCGGCGGCTATAGAGAAGTTGAGCACAGCCCTTGAGGAGAAAACTCAGGAATGCGATCAACTTCGGGAACGAGTTCGCTCAATTGAGGCCCGGGACAATATTGAAAACAGCTTGGAGGGTTGACTTGAACGATGGGTGTAAGTGCCTCTCTCAGCACTGTTTGCTTCCTGCTTTCTAATATTTCCTTCTTTAGAACTCCGGCAGGCATGACAAGCTTTGAGGGAGGATTTGGCGGAACTGGTGGCTTATACAGCCGGAAATAAGGAAACACTCTAGATGTTTACTGAACGGAGTACGTAGATGTAATTGCACATCGGCTTCTCGGGCAATCCCATTCTTGAAGACAATTTCCACATGGCGAAGCCTATCGTGAGCTCCAGCCCGTGACCAGGAGTCCATATAGAAGCCAGACATAAAGCCAGGCTCAACATGTCCAATTGACCCATAACCTCATCCATGCACTTGATAGATGAATCAAAATTGCCCCACCATCAAAATGACGTCGTTGGAACACGTGGTGAAGAAGTTCGGCTGTTTAACGTGAAAGGGGTATTTCTCGCCCACACTCATCTTCGTTCCTTGACGAAATCTCGACCATACCACATTCTGACAACATGGAAGCAACTGAAGGCAACCAAGCGCCTATCCTCGAGAGCATCGAGGCCTGTGACAACATCGTCGAAGACTCTGGCGACAACATCGGCGAGGTCGATGACAACAATCTCAGCACATCCTCCGACAGCAACAGTGACGATACCACTTCCTCGGACACCGAAAACTCCAATGCACCTACGCAACGCACTAAAAGTCTGGCTAAAGAGGTGCATGTTCTGAAACGGGAGCTGAAAAAGTGCCAAGAAGGCCGTGAGAGGGAAGGTAAGAGGACTTTCGAATATGCATTCCAGATAAGCAACGTGCCAGTGCTAAGATGTCTCCAGCTGCCGAAAATGAAGACACTCTCACAAAACACAAAGCTGCTATAGTGGAAATTCACGAAGCATATCGAGCTCTGGAAACGGAACATAATTCGGATTGGGATACCATCGAAACGATCGCGACAGCCAGTACCTCTGCCAGCCAGAAATTCTTCGAAATGGACAACAAGGTCAAATTCTCCGAGCAGCCCATAACAACCGAAGCTTTGAATCGGCTCGTGGGTGTTACTAAAACTGGCGGCGGAGGACTTGGTCTTAAGAGGCGTAGAACCAGTAAGTCCCGCGAAACCACTATCCAATACGAAGGCTAACGACTCGTCGAGATTATCTGTCGAGATTCTCAGAGTTTTTACGTACGGAGACCTTAGAGATAGGACTCGCCGCAAAAGAGAGGGAACTCAATAAGCTGCGCGCTCGAGTTCGGGCGCTAGAGACGCACTACAATCTTCCAAGTACCTTGGAGGACTGATCGACGGATACTTCATGTTCTACGATACAAGATCGTCTCTCCCTCGGCAGCACTTACATTTTGCATTTTGCATTTTGCTTTCTTTTGACGGCGGGGTATGGCGACCTTTAAGGGAGGAATTTTACAAGGTTCATGTCCATATTTCAATGCGGAAAAAGGACTCCGTGATTGCAAGGTATGCAGTATATAGGTGCGAATGCACATTTGCTCTTCAAGCCACCTAATTCCTGAATACCAATTGCACTTGGTGAAGCCCATTGTAAGCTCTAGTGTGACCATGAGTCTATCTTGGGATGACTCTGACCAGGTAGGTATCCTTGGGACAAATATGAAACTGAGGGCTGTTGACCCAATGCCATCGGATATGATCGGAGCCATACTGTTGTAAGCAGGCCAACCCAGGCTTCCAGGGGATGCGCTTCTTGAAACGCCTCTCGTGAGCCGTAAATGAATCGTTTCTTGACACCCTTCATCGAGATGTATGCAAAGAACCAGAAATCCACGATTTGGACTCGGCGATCGGGGTTGAGGATCGTTTGCGCGTGCTCACGGAAGCCTCCAGACGTTACTGAAGCTGACAGCTTCATCAATCCACTACTGCAGGTACCCGTGCCCCTGAACGCTGGCGTCGCGCCTCTCGTGGTTGCATGTGGGTGGCCGAAGCTTCATGTAACCTCTTTGCAACTTCATCCTCTACCATACCACAACAGCAACTTCGTGCTTCTGCACCACGACTTCTTAGATGCTTTGCATGCCATGCAATAATGCTCTTTCAAGGACAAGAAGGTTTTTAGGACCTGAGTGTGCTCGCGAGGCATCTCACCTTCGCTGACCTTCCATCATCCTTGGATGCTCTACCACACCTTGTCTTGGTTCACCACAACAACATCTGCACGGTGACATCTGCGATGCCTCTCCTACCCTTCTACCACGCCCTCTTCGAGCCGCCGGGGCAATAAAGGAGGTGGGATTCCTTTTGAGGGATCTCACTTTCGTCGACGCGTCGGACGCTCATAAAACGATCTTCCGCTCCTGGTTCCTCCTCACCCCAATACCATGTTCTTGTCGCTGCAACGCGACAGCTTCAAAGCTTCTCATGTCGATCTACGATATCTTCATCGAGAGTTTGAAGGCACAAAGGATCGAGACTGCCGGCGAGGCGTCTCACTTTCCTAAGCCTTCGATCGTCCATAAAAGGAACTTCCGCTCCTGCACCCCAGCACCACCTTCTTGTTGCTGCAACGCGACAGCTTCAACGCTCCTCGTGTCGATCTACGATAACTTCATTGAAAGCTTGAAGCCACAAAGGAAGTGAGATTGCCCGCGAGGTGTCTCGCTTCCTACGCTTTCGATCGTCCATTAAAGAATCTTCCACACCTTGTCCTGCCTCGCCCGAACACTCGCCCGAACACCAGCTTCTTGCTAGTACATCAAGACCATCCTCGGGCGGTCCAAGTCGCTCTATGGCCTCTTCTCCATCGTCCTCGATCGAACAACAAGGTGATGTTTGCTTATGGCTTCTCATCATCTGCGGCGTTTGGCTAGCAATGAAAGGATCTTCTGCTCCATCATCACCCTTTACCAAACACCATCTTCTTTTCGGTGCGGGACGACTTTCCTCATGCCATTCGGAACCCTCTACAATCCCATTCTCATGAGTTCCGAGCGATAAAGAAGGCGGTATTTACCCTGGATGTCCCACGCTCGCAGGGCATCCGGCCCGTCTTGAAAGGATCTTCTACTTCTTCCTCACCCTCAACGAAACACTCTCTCCTGTTTGGTACGCAAAAGCCCTCAAGAGGCCTCAAGAGCCCTCGAAAGTCCTCTTTTCATGGGATCTGACCGATAAAGAGGACGAGACTTCCCACAATGCACCTCACGAGCGTGCAGCGGCAGCCCCATAACGAGTTCTTCGGCCTCTTCCTCACGATCAACCAAGCACCACACTACTCGTAAACCACGACGGCATGTTTCCAGCTTTTCGAAGCCACCGACGAACTCGTCGTCATGAGTTTCATGTGACAAAGGACGTGAGACTCTGCACCTGCCATAGTAACTCTGCGGCGGAGAGTAATAGCCCCTACAAGGGAGTCCTCTACCCTCTGTATACGATCACACTTTATGCGAACCCACTCTAGCCCGTACGCAGCAGCCTTGCCCACTGCCCCAAGGGCAAGCGAGCGACAGGAGTTGGCTAGTACGTATCCGTCATTCTCTCAGTTCGCTGGCCATTACTGACTCTGCGGAAGAAGTAGGAAAGCTTCTCCTAACTCGCTGGGAGATGCATATCTCCATCTGCGACTCCCCACACCCGCGGCGGACCTCTCCAACTACGATTTTGAGTCAAAAAATCGCCGGATCGATCCAAAAAAGTCCAGAATCGGACTTCTGCCAAAACTTCACCCAAAAGTTCTTCTGGATACTCCAGCTTCTAGGAAACCAATACCGTCACCCACATACGGTTACCTAGAGACGAGATAAGAGGAGGTGAGAATACAGCCAAAGCAGCATCGCATGGATGCTAGTCTGCATAGATGCCAGCGGGATGCTGGCATCAAGGTAAGATAGCCAGCGGTATAGGGCGAAGTAACATCGCTGACCACAAGCAATAGGTGTATAGCATAGAGGCAAGCCAATGCCGCATGCTTAACAGGACCACAGCACTACATCCTCCCTCTTACACATACTAATATAGACACACCAGCAGTAAGATGCAGCCCCACGAGCATCCCATCCTATCAGGAATGTCTATGCCTCCCTGCATCAACTTCCCTGCGTTCCGCGATCCGGTTGCCCACTTCCTACCTATACGCACCTATACGCACCTATACGCACCTATACGCCTCTGAAGTATCCTGGACAGCGCTACCTAAAGACCTTCCACTTGGAGGTGTGGGATCCCGCCAACACCTGGACTGGATATCGCGTGCACAGCTGGATATACCAATACGGACATACCGCTGTGCATACTATGTGTTGGACGGAAGTCGAGGTCTCCGCCTTAGTGGATATTGGGATTGCTGCTTCTGTATGACTCCTAGGGATACTTGTATCGATGGCATAGGGAAAAATGGATACTACGCCTTTAACGTTGTATCTATCGCGTCGCTTATTGAGCACGATCGAGGTTCGACGTGTGCGGAAGCCCTATCCATAGAAAAGCGCTAGTGGTTGAAGCAGGTAAGTTAGGCCGGGGATTTATGAATAAGGATGACCATGGCAAGATTAGAGGTGGGATGTTTGGGTATGTCTCTCTTCGGATCCGGACGGATAGGTCCCATTGGTCCTTATGCACATCATAGTTCCCTCGCAGCTGGCGTTTCCGATCAGCTATGACCGAGAGCTACCCTTAGCTAATTAACTGAATGGGATGTTGTTTCTCTTGGCCCTCGGCCCTGCCGAGTGGACGTGAGTGGTGCCGTCGTGGATGAGAATAGCCTGCCTCAAGATGTAAGTAATCCCATCATCCTCGTCTATCTGATGTTGAGAATGCTTACCAATACTGTGGATGAATCCAGCCGTACGGAAAGCGCCCGCCCGATATATTAATTGCGCTCCCGACCCCGTTCTATATACCTGTAGCCACGATTGAGATATTCCACCACCTATGTAATGTCAGCGATGGTCTCGACAACGATTCGCGACGGACTCAAATTTACCTATACCGACGAGGACTTTCTCCAAACCATTACTACTAGGCTTACCGTGTCCCTATAAATGCCGGCTTTGGAAGTTGGAAAACAAGGCGATCATAACTAAGGAAGATTGAAGAAACTCTTAAAGAGGACTCACAGGAGCTTTAAAAAGATGAGACTTGAGGAAATCATGAAGCATAAGGCTCAATAGCAGAGACGATCGTGTGAAAGGATGGATACTCGAAGCTCCATTGGAGGTCGGCATATGCATGAGCTTCTTGGAATACATCAGTCGCCATTGACGCTGGAAAAGGCAACATTAAGCGACGAGAAATTTAGTCGACGGAAATGTTTGAAGGACATTAGTTATGCGATAATGAATCAAAGGAAAGAAAAAGACTATGACTGACTTTATATGCAGGTAGCGGAACGACAGGAAACCTACCGTGTCTATCTATCTGACTTACCGTTTCTATTGGACCTACCGTTTTGACTATTCTAAACAAAAAGGCAAAGAAGAACAGCGGAACGATAATACGGAAACAGACAACTTCAACAGTACTTCGGAGATGAAGGAAGAAGCATATTGGATGAGTACGAATGACTTTGGCAAAGAGACGGACACGTCGGACCGAAATAGTAAGGCTGATAGTACTTTGCCAACCATTGGTTGGAGATTTGAAAGACTGAGTGCTGGAATGAATATTTCGCTAACCATTGGCTAGGAGGCATATCAACATAAGAAAAGAACAAAAAGACACGAAAGGCTGAGAGACGAAAGACACGAAAGACTGAGACACGAAAGACACGCGAGGCTGAGAGACGAAAGAATTGTCGGCGGAAGTCTAAAGAAAAAAACGGAAAGGTTTGAGAAGTCTAACGGAGAAGAAGATATAAGGTTCGACCGCATGGTGGAAACTAGTATGAAGCTGCTGAAAATTTGAAAGGACTCGCGGACGTCTCATCGAACCGAATACTTCACTGACCATAGGCCAGGAGACTTAGATGACGGAAAGGTTGACTAGCTCCCGAAGCAAAGGTTACGGAAATTGAGGAGACGACGAAAGAGACGACGGAAAGGACGATGGATAACACCATGAATAGGTTGAACCGCATAACGGAAACCAGAGAAGATATGCGAAAAAAGCAGAAAGACTTTTGTTGATGGCGACTTGAAAAGAAAGGGTAAAAAGGACTCACCATATAACCTACCTTTGCAGTCAATGTTACTAACCTACCTTCAAACGATCTATGTCGATGACTAGCACTCCTCCACTTATACCTTTAAAGTCCGAATACTCCTCCATTTATACCTCTAAGCACGCGCTCTAAATACTCCTCCGTTTATACCTCCAAGTACGCAGTCCGAATAGTTCTCCGCTTATACTTCTAAGTCCAAAGTCCCAATACTCTTCCGCTTACACCAATAAAATCCCAACAATGCCCACAAAGATGCCTGCCGACATACGCCAACAGGACTTTAAGGTTTGTCCTGATCGAAAGCCGGTAGCGAATACCATCTAACAGGTAAACGCCCCGTAACAAGCGACCGAAGAACCGCTCTACCCATAACAACGCGCTGACTAGAGTTGACGTAGCCTGCCGTTGTCGCGGACGTGGAGCCTGCCGATATGGAACCAATGACAAGCATGGAGTTACGTCTTCCAAAGAAGGAAACTTCCAGATGCCAGTATGCCTTCGTTGGATGCTTACACGAACGACGATAGGAGTCTCGATGGGTGGAGGCCCGAAGAGATCACCCTCGTGTAGTATTTAAAAGCCCTCAGAAGAACGATCATGCCTTCGTTCGAAAGCGGCGACTGACGACGATAGGAATTTCGATGGGTAGGAAATGCCACCTTCGATACCCTACAGTTTCATTCCTCAAGTCCTAGACCCTCACCTATTCAAAGCCCCCAGAATACCCTCAATGCCTTCGTGGAATGTCGAAGCAGACGACGATAGGGCTTTCGATGGGTTGAACTTGCCACCTTCAATACTATGCTCTAATACCCCAGTAACCCACCAAAAAAAGTTGCCCTCGCTTCAAGCTCGAAAGCAAGAAGCATGAGGATACTTCATCCATAACGATCGCGCTGACCAGAGTTGACGTAGTCTGCCGACATCGAGGTATGAAGCAAGCCGATATGGAACCGTGGATGTGATAACAAGAATGCCACATTTAGAGAAACCCCTGGTAAAGCCCACAAGATAAGTTTTGTCCTTGCATCAAGCTCGAGAGTAAGGAGTGAAAGTACTGCTCCATCTATGAGAAAGCGCTGACTAGATTTGACATAGCCTGCTGATGTCGCGTTATGGAGTTTGCCGATGTGGAACCAACGTAGCAAACGCTACACTTTAAGACATCTCCGGAGAGACGCTCGGGTAAATCCCTCAGATATACTGCCATGCCTACTTGTTTGAGTAGCTCCAAGGTTGGTAATGATAATGACCAGAGAGTATAGGAAGATGAATACTCGATGACCCATTGGGTCCCAGAGAACATACTTCAGTCACCATAGGTGCTGGATTTGCCGAGAGGATTACTCGATGACCCATGGGGTCCGGAGAAGAGGTGGTAGTAGTACTTCAGTCGCCATCGGCGCTGGCTCGAGCAACGATTGAATACGCGAAGCCCATTGGACCTCGAAAAGCTGAATCTATACCGACGGTAGAAAGAGGGACACATCAGTCGCCATTGGCGCTGGGATGGTATGATTGGATGAAATGAATGACTTCTCGAAAGCCCATGGAGACTCGGCAGCAGGAAAAGCAAAGGCGAAGCGACTACATCAGTCACCATTGGTGCGCGGTTGAAGACGAAAAAACATCAAATCTAAAGCGAACTTACCTTCTCAAGTTCTATAAAGATTGACGATGACGTGCAGGAGATATCTCGGAGAAGTACTCGAACTCCCATAGAGACTTGGCAGAAACTGCGAAAAAGTAGCGGATATTTCAAGAGCCATTGGTGCTTGTGTGAAAATTACGAGCATAGAAGATGAGTTCTCGAAGTCCCATTGGGACTCGGTAGGAAGAGCAAGAAAGCAGGAGAAAGGATCCTTCAGGCCACCATTGGTGCTGGGTTCGCAGAAGAAAGTCAACGATTCTAAAGTAAGCTTACCTCGAGGTGACTATAAGATATTTGCGATGACATGAAGAATCTAGGACAACGAGTATGATCCTCGGAGTTCCATTGGATCCGGAAAAATGTCAAAAGCGATGGAATACCAGACACCATGGGTGTTGGGAGGGCAGCCCCAGCCATCGCGTACCCCCAGTGAGCCCCTCCAACTAAAGGCTCTCCTATGATGACGGAATAACGTACACCAAGTGATATGATAGACGTAAGTGCGTAAATAAAGCAATTAAAGCTCGGATGCCGAAAATGCTGACGAAAGAATGAGGCGTTGAGACCGATGGAACCGTGGGAAACAACTATGCTAACGAATGGATAAGAGAGACTTACCCTCAACTAACCTACCTCTGTTTCTCTACCTTTCCTTAACTCTATCCACCTCAAGCTCTATTATCCACTCTCATGCTGCATATGCATGCTCCTTATACAAGGAATACGCTTGACCCAAAAGGGTTAGGAAGTATTTATCCGATAAGGGTCTTGGCGGTGTCCGATAAGGCTTATCTTATCTTGTGATCTGGCTGCAAGATGAGGCCAGTGATTGATGCGCTGATGCCTCATCGTCGTTTGCTATTCCCTAAGGTATCCAGGTAATATCTATCGCCGAAGGTATGTTGCTTTATTATTATATGCCTGCTAATATAGGGGTACCAGGCTATCATGCTGACTCGGATTTGGGCTAGATTGATGCCGATCGAGAGGGGTAATTAGGGGGTTGAAGATTTTAAGGGAGGCCGCATTCCATCCTTTATCTATATCATTTGTCGTGGTCAGTATCCCTGAAGATGTATTGCGTGTGTAGAAGCTGCTCTACTTACAAGTCTTAAAGTAGATGGTGCAAGTGTGGAGGTTATATGTGTATGGAGGTTGCCGTGATCTAAGTCGGCATAGGAGGTTTAAACGATTTCTATTCTGCTTAGAAGTAAGTAACCAAGCAAGTTGTTATGGAACGGCTGCTGACTTACAAGCTATGCGGAATCCTTCGGCCGATCTGTGCATCCAAAATAAGCCGCGGAGGAGAGCCGAGAGGGTCTAAGGTGCTACCGGTGTCAAGTATCTAACTAATCTACTGCAAAAGTAAGCTTTACAACTGTTGATGCATGTCCGCAATCTCTACTTACCCCCGAAGAAGTCGGATTGTGTCGTCGTTGCTTCGATCAAGTCCGCCCCTTCACCTCGGCGGGGGGTAGCTGGCGATGGCACGCTGCGGAAGCAGCCAGTTCATGTCGTAGGAGGTCTGCATATCTTGTCAGCACCTTTCGGAGATGTCAGCAATGACTGGGAGATGGCGCAGGCACGTTGCGGACTCCGCAAACTGTTGTCAACGTCATCGCCAGCGCTGAGAGCAACCGGAGGTGAGTAGATGTCTTCTCCCCTATTCGGCAGCGCGTCGCAAACGTGTTGCGAAAGCTCGCCGGCTTCAGCAGTCGCTGCGAGTGTTGCTTGCCATGCTGACGGTGGCGGACGTTCGGGGGTGACTTACTTTGGCTCAACCTAGTCCTCTTCGCGCAACGGCACGATAGCACGACTGCACCCGCAGGCAGAAGCTGAAGCCCGTCGCCCGGTAAGCTCTCGACGTATGCTACTGCAATTGCTAGGCCAGGTAGGCATCGAAGCCGAGGGTGTTGTGGTGGTAGCGCCTACAA
>AJFK01000368.1:0-45913 GCA_000467715.1 Hysterium pulicare CBS 123377 | reverse complement strand
CGCCCGCCGCAACGGAAGCAGGCCACAGGCCATAGGCGTCGATCATGGTCAGGAGGCCCTGCTTCAGGACAAAGACAAGGAGGTGCGAGCTATGATTGAATGGAAGCTGTGGAGTGGGAGGGTTTGATGAGAAGAGGGTGTCGAAGGGGGGTGGTTGTATGAGGAGGAGAGAAAGGGCGAAGCGAAAAGCCTCAACAATATGGGCAGAGGTCGCCACGCACAAGCCACCCAAGGGTTTTGTTCACAACAGGAAGGGCCGCAGAGTAGGAGGAGTCGGGTTTTTACCTTTACAACTTCCCCCAACACCCTGCTCTCTGTTTCTAAACAATGCAACTTCTACTTGGCCCAATCTACTCTTTGCAGGCCGTGTTCTCTCTCAATTCTCTCGCCCTGAAGCCTTCTACCCCCCTTGAATTCTTCCAGCTTGTCAACGAGTTTGCAACAAGGTTGGTTCTCCTTTCACAAAGTCCCTCTACACGTTCACTCGACCACCAAACTCTTCGCACTCACTCACTCTCAATTCACAACAAACACAACCCTCCAGAAGCAACGCAGCCAACCCCAACGCGACAAAAAGCTGATAGGACGTCTATGTGACTCGGCAGAATGAAGACGTCGAGATCTGCACCCTTAGGGGCGCGTTCGCCGTCTTCGGGGAGACTGACAAGACACAGATCATGGCAGGGCCTGCCTTCAAACCCTCAGAGCGCTCGCCAGCATGGTGGCATCTCTATGACGGCAACCTAGGTTAGTTTCCTGTCTTCTTCTGCCACATTCACTTGATGGCATGCCATCACGGCGCCTTTCGCTCGCAATTCACGACAGAAACCTCGCCTCGAAGACAGCACAATGATGCGCAACGATGCACAATGTTGGAACAACATAGCTTGTTCTGGGCTCTTACTCAGGGACTCACAGCTTGAACGACAAAGTCTCGAAAGACTCAGCAGCACCCCTCTCCTTTCCTGCTCATTGACTCCGGCTGACATGAAAGCTAACACACGCTCTGTAACAGACTCCATTCCTAACCCCTATGCCACACGGCTGTGATCACCAACTCCCCATCGCAGTCCTCAACTCGTATCGACCATACTTATAACCGACGACGATGCGAAGTTTGCTGCCATAATCACGGAGCTGAACTTCTCGATTACGAGGGGGTTTCCTCGGTGCGGCCGATCCTTAACTCTGTGGCAGTCCAGTTGTTGAGCCTCTGGTTCGACCAGCCTTTTGAGGGTAAGGCAGCGAAGGCAAGTCTCTAGATTTTGTACATGCTGACTCCATCAGCAGAAGGGTCGGACGGCCCGGCATCCCCACCATTGGATCATGAGGACCGAAGACAATCAGACTCGGATGAAGGATGTTTGACCAAAATGAGCAAAGGGAACTTCTGCCCTGGGTGTCTCCACCCCTTGCAAATCCATGTCCTGTCCCTCCTTTTCATTCCTCTGGGAAAGGAAAATCGAACAAGAGAAGGTAGCAAAACGTCTCGGGACATTCAGCCAGTCCTGACTTCTATCAATGCCACAACTTGACGATGACTGATTTACTTAGCTGGAGTGTGGTGGAAACAACAATCTTCTTATGGGCTGGGGCCATACCGAGTCAAGGAGAGTTCTCTCGCGTCTATAACCATGCCGATCATGAGGCTTCGCCATTGGTTTGACCTTGAGTCTGTGGTCTGGGGTTGCTTGTTGGAAGCATACGCTCCTGTTGAGCCTCATGTCTTTGTGCTAGTTGGAGTCGTTGCTCCGACAGCTTGTCGGGAATTGGAGTTGTTGGCAAGTATCTCGAATGATATTGTCAATCCTCTTCGACCGCCATTCTCATGGTTGGCTGACAGAACGGAGCAGCAGATGTCTACGCACTCGCAATCAGGAAAAAGATTGGAATAGGAACGGATTGAATGTCCTGTTGTCGCTTTTTCCAGGTGATAAGAGGATATGGGCTGTCGTGTGGAACATACCTTGGAATAGTAAGTAATCTCTTGATGGAAGCTTTCAAGAGAGCAACTAACCGCTTCATGCAGCAGAGTAACAACTAGAACAGAGACATAGACCGGTCCTATTCCCCTCATTGTCATATCAGCAATCACTTCCAAGGGGCCGCGGGGATGTCCTTCCATTGCTACATTAAGCCTACGTCTGGTCCCTCCTGAGAAGTAAGCCTGAATATCCAGGATACAGATCCCCATACGCAAACAATTAAGTCTCTTGGTGTTAGTGGCTTTTTTGATCGAATAGTTAATGAGATGCAGTAGAGCTACCCGAGGCGTCGTGGGGAGCCAGATCCGTTTCGGGCATCCAGTAAGGCATCCCTGTCCTCGCCGATCTGAGCATTTTCTAATGATCTCTTTAGTCTGACACAATCATGGCAATACTACCTCTACTATCCCTTTCTTTCCGAACGACGGATATACGATGCCCCTCTAGGAAGCCCGTCGAGAGTCTGAACTTGCTGGCTCAGAATTTGAAGACGACCTCCTTTCCCGTAGAGCGTACTATCACCCGGCTAGCCCATTGTGTGAAATTCACAATTGGATGGACTCGGGAACGACTTTCCCATGACCGTTGGGGTTGGTAGCCTCTCGGTTGCGGCCTTGCCTCTTTTGGCAGGATGTACTTCGACCAGACATCGCGAGCGGCAAGACGGCAAGATAAAAGTTTACAAGCGGCATTGGTACACCCCATTTACCGAGACGCCGTCAGGGCCTTCATCCCAGATGACGGAAGTGCAGTCCTCTTCCGTTCCAGCTGAGATCTGACACGTCTGGAGGCTCCTCTCTGGGCATTGAGTCAGTGGACTAAGTCTGCTTGCAGGTAGGCTTACAAGCTGATTTTCAGGAAGATTGGGAGTTAAGTAGCATTTGCTACGGTATCAGGTTATGAGATTATGATGTAAGATAGTTTCAATCGATGTTGTTTCTCATATCCCCGGTCCGGGGCCCATGGTGATCTTCGTTCACGACATCCGACATCCGACACTTGCTCACCAATCGATTCGACAGGACCGGGAACCTGTTTACGGATGACCGATCTGCGATACCTTCGACTTCTCCCCTTTCTTTCCAGCGATATTTCGGTCTCAGGCCCAACTTCCGGCATTTCGATTTCGTCGAGACATATCCCGGCCGATATCAACAGCTTCCGGCGCTTCGACAAGCGTATTTACAACGCAGAGGAAGAACGATTTGCGAGGCTCAACCTCCGGTTTTTCTATGCTGTACTACAATGTACAGTATGATGTCTGTGTCTCCCGCTCTGCCGTCCCAGGATTACGATAGCCGGTCGTGTCGTTGGACGAATGGCGACGTGTTCGCTTGTCTCTGCTGGAAGGTGGTGCCCTTCCAGGACCAGGATCCTGGAGCTTCGCAGTTTCGGATGAGGAAGAACTGCCCCTGATGGGAGACGTTCTCCCGTTGAAGTCGTGCGCTTCGCGTTGGAAAGGCAGTGGATTCTGCTGGACTAGGAGCGGAGTTGGTGTTCTCGTTGGAAGCATACGCTCCTGTCATGACATTGACTGAATTTTGCTGGATGGGTCGTGGATTCTGCTGGACTAGGAGTGGTGCCGGTGGGGTCTTTGGACGGTAAGCATCTACCACATGTCCGTTCTCTTTCTCGAGGAACCTAACTTACCTCCGAAGGCACCATCAAGTCTGGGCTCACAAGATTCCGGATTTCCGGTGCCCTTCCAGGGCCAAGATGTCGGTTCGCCGCGAATTGGCTATCATGCCAAATTGATGGAGATTTCTGAGCTCCTCACGGGTCCATTGAGGGATTCTGCTGGACTATGTCCGGTTTCGGTTTTCCTCTTGGAGGTAATACCGATTCTCTCCCCCTACTCTCTTACTTCAAAAGCTGACGTGATGCCAAAGGATCACTGGGAGAAGTGGCGCCTTCTCCAGATCAAGTCTCGGTAGCCCAAACCATTGGACCACGTCCATGGACCATGGCGCGTGTAACATCATCTATCTTAACCGGAGAGCAAAAGATGAACATCTCAGTTGATCTTTATCCCTGGCTTCGAGGACGGATATACGTTACCCTTCCAGGACAAGGGGGCTGGTGCCCTTCCAGGACCATGTCGGCTGCGGCATCTCGGGCCCAAGAAAGAGAGACGGTTTCGGTGCCATTGAAGTGGTTGGCCGATCTTCCCTGGCCCAACCTGATCTGGATGTCATCTCTAGATGACAGATATACGGTGTCCTTCCAGGACAAGGGGGTGGGTACCCTTCCAGGACCATTTCTGCTGCCGGGCAATGTGGTCAAGAACAAGAGACAGTGTTCTGTGCCGTTGGGGTGGTTGGTCGAGATTCCTTGTCCAAGTCCGGCTGGGGTTCTCTCCCAGACGACGGACATACGATGTCCTTCCAGGACAAGATCAGTGGTGCCCTTCCAGGACCATGTCCGCTGGTGGACCGAACGACTTAGTCAAGAACTCAGACGGTGTCTGATGCCTTTGGAGTGGTTGATCAAGCTTATTGCTCAATCTTGTTTGGATGTGCTTTCCGGACCACGAATATACGGTGTCCTTCCAGGCCCATGGGGCCTGGTACCCTTCCAGGACCATGTCGATCGGGGGATTCTGCGGCGAAAAAAAAGATGCTGTCTTGTGACGTTGGAGTGGTTGGAAGCACTTGATTACTCTCGCTGGTCGAGCTGTATGCTTGACGTTCTGGCGTTCTTCCCAGACGACGGATATACGGAACCCTTCCAGGACCACGACTGCTGGTGGATCCTTCAGTTAAGAAAGAGAGGGACCAGCGTCTCTTGGCACTGTGGTGGTCGGATTTAGGAGAAGTTCAGCTTCCATGGCCGACTGTCTTGGGACATCTGGAGAAAGTTAACCGTTTGGGATCTTCTCTTCAGACGACGGATATACGGCGCCATTCCAGGACCAAGAGCAGGTTCCAAAGCATCTTGCCACTCCTAGCGGAGGACGCGGGATTGCCGCCTCTGCCTAGCCACCAAATTGATGGAGTTTTCATGGCCCCTCTCGGGACATCAAGTGGATCCTGCTAGACGAGGTATCAGTTTGAGTTTTCATTCGGCGTAGGAAGTGACAGGGTAAGTCGACCTGTCCAATGCTCCAGTAACTCAAGTAGTATACTAAGTTTCCCAGCATTAGGTGATACGGCCTTATGCTTTCTCCATGCCGGCTTACTGTACATCGAACGGCGAAAGTCCGGGCATTCCTCTAGCCACGCTCAGACTACGCAGCAGCCTCAACGCCCATTCAAGCTCGCAAACAAAAGAATAATCTAATTATCTACACCACGGAGACGCCTCTACCAGCTCTAAAACCTTGCTGGCGCCTCATTTCATCCCTCAGCCAAGCCCCAGCAAAAAAGCAAAAAAAGATTGTAGAGTGACTCGAACTGTCATGTTCTGCCTATATGATCGCACCCACAAGTTAGCATATATCCCGAATGGTTAGCGTAAACGACGAAGTGATGAGAGTGAGTAGTAAACGACAACGCCAATTATGTACATGATGCCCGAAGGCGAAAGAACGTCTTTGGAAACTACTTATATAAGTGATCAGAAGAAATTGAAAGTAAAAGTTTACGAGATTTGTTTCACCCAAGCGGCTATGACACTCTCAGCCTGCAGGGCTGAATGGCTGATAGCTTTGTAAGCGGACCCGACTATCACCTCTCTTCACTTCCCTTGACTCATTGTTTTCTAGGCTATCCAAAACATTCGGGCATAGCCCGTTACCTCCTCAGAAATCTAGGGGTTTGCCATGGCCACTGCCACACTCCAGCCTTCAAGATGTAGGGCCGCGGCCCATATCAACAGGTATTCTGCCAGACTGCTAATTCAGCACCAGCAAGTGAGCTCTCTGAAAATAGGCCTTAGATTCCACCAGGCTATCATTTCAGCGTCTTATCCGCCACAGCCCACACTCAGAGAGTTCCTACGGGAATGGTACTGGAATAGAGATGGTGGTGCAGGCAGTCCCAGACCATGTAAGCAACTCCCGACTCCACGACAACTTGATGAATTCTTTCAAAGCAGCTAATTTCCCTCCGCAGTCGCCAGAGAAACCTCTTCCTCACGTGGTACCGCCAGTGCTCCCAGTTCATACACGACAGGAGCCCAACTTTAATCACAAAGAGCACTTTCGGGTTCGAGAGAAGAACGGAAATGGCAGTACATAAGGGCCTTTGGCCATGGAAGTAAGTCCAGAATACTTCCACTTCATTCAGCCCATTTAAGTACTATCCGTCATGACTATCTTGCTAATCGTTCTCTGGCCCTCTTCAGCGCTAAACAGCGAAGCTTAAACCGACTGGGCCACCATCAACTTCTCATACACCCCTCACGATCCACAACAGAGCCCCTAACCTCGAGCCACTCCTGTCGCCGAAAGTCACACACAGCCTCCAGCCCAGCACCTCCCACCAGCTCCCCTACTCAATAAGCGGCGGAAGGCCGACTTCTTTACCAAAACTACCAGCCAGGCGATGGCAATGGCGATCTCAGCCCCAAGGTCTTCGATAAGACTCCGTATACCCTGTGAGGTCATCCGATCTAGAAGCTATTTATCGGAGATGTTCTCAATCCGATCATTTTTGGCAAAAACGAGGATTCCTTCTGAGCACTACTGCTTCGGCCCGGAAGAGCCCACGTCCAGTGTACTAGGTGGAGAACACTCCCCCTCTCCGTTCTTTCCAATCTGCCCTTTCACGCATATGGATCTGGTGATGGCAGAGGAAAGTGGCAGCAACTTTGGCAGAGAAGATGGTGGAGCGAGGTTTTGTGGCGACAGATCGGTTTTCACAATGGGATTTGCTAGGACAATGGATGTTGTTTAGGATGTGGCATTTTGGAAAAAGTTGAATATACCTTTTTCTCTTTCAAGCCTTCGGGCACCTTCATTGTCGTGAGATCCGTTACAGCAGCTTCGCTCACCACTTTTCGACATCCTCCTCTGGCGCCTTAAGCCTACACCCAACCTCAAATCCAGTGCACCGCCGGGGATGCATCAAATTGACAATATTCGGCTTTCGTTCTCTAGATATTGACCGGAAGGATAGAGCGAGATAACCCTCTCAATCCCCAATGAGATCCCAGACTCTCCATACTTCGTTGGATATCGCTCTTCCGATACGTAAACACTCCTTCAACGCTACACCTGCCTAACATATCTAAAGCAGACCTTGTCACCGTCCCTCGCCCATCTCCTCCCGGCTCCGCCACACAAACTCCGTCCCAAGATCTAGCGCCAAGATATACCCTCCGCATAATAAATATCCTCACCAATCAACCATTCATTAATCCCCAGTGAAAGCTTCTGCACCAAACGCCTGTTCGTATCTGACTACGAGGTGCATGCCGCAGTTGGTGTCGGCTGAAGTCCAGGTCTGCGCCGGGCCGGACCTATTCCTACACGGCCGCTTCTGAGCCGTTGTTTGGTTTCTCAGAGGATATGGGGAAAGGGATGGCATAATATCGCACTTCAAGCCATCTCTCTTGATGGGTCATGGATCCGGAGGCCAAGGAGTCTGGGATCGAGGGAGTCGGTTTCTTGGAGATATTGGGATGAGAGAGGAGATGAGGGTTTGCGAGTGCGAAACAATGTTAGGTTGGAAATGCAGCTGGGGAGTCTGAAGTGGGTAATGAGCCTTGACTGGAGTATTCCTCTAAGATCTGCGAGCAAGTTGTTAGAAGGGATGATCGAGTTAGAGTTTCGAGCTTTCTCTTTTGATGAATCATGGGGTTTGGAGTAGACGTGGAGGAATGATTCGATGATCGATGCCCGAGGGTGAAGGGGGTGGCGTTGAGAATCATCTACATACCCTCAATGGAATCACGTCTTACCCAGCACGTCCTTTGTGCTCCGGACCATGTCCTGAACCAAAAGCTCCATTCTACCTTACGTGGTTAGTCCCTTCCCTTATTCAAGCCTCATTCGCAGCGCGAACGGCTTCAGCGAACTGGATTGAAAGGCGTCGGTTATACGGTTTATCTCTCCGTAGAGTGGACGTTGTTGTTGAGGAAAGTCTGGATACTTTTGTTGGGAGAAATAGATTTGCTAGTCCCCTAAGACACATCTCTTTCTCCGTGATATTGTTAGAATCAATGGTTGAATAAAATGGGTTTTCATCTAGCCGTCGAGCACTTCTTCCTCAGTACTCGTGTACTCGAACCTCACAGGCGACATCGAAACGACGACGAAAGAATTGCAAGACGGCGAAGAGACGGCAGTGGAGGATTGACGAGATGGCATTGACAGGACAAAAGTCGATAGCGAGACAGCACCCACACGACGACCCGACGCCCTGGCTACTAACCTCACTGCCAGCATGCCATGTCCGCATCCCAACAACCTCTCCAGACAGACCCAACTCCACTCAACTCCCGCCATAATCACCTCCTCACTTACACATCTCATCGCTGTACATATCAAATGGCAGAAAATCTACCCACCCATTCCACAAACACCCACCCAGACCCCAGATCCAGATCCACAGCAAAGGAAATCCCCATCACCTAGGCGCGTCAATGCGTGGAGCTTTGCGTCGATGACACAGCATAGATGATTTGAAGAAGCGGGGAGGAGGGCAACGTACTCCAGACGCTAATTCCTCCACTAATTCGGGAGTCGGGTGGGTTGAAAGAGGGAGAGTTTCTTGGGTTTGTGGATGGAGGATGGAAAATAGGAGTGGTTGATAGTGAGATCAAATGTAATGCAATCAAGGTATGGATGAGAACGTGCTGTAGCATTGGCGACTAGATACTTATAACATACTTTTGAATGCCCTTTGCCTACCGCCGAATGTTAAGATGGCGATTATGTGAGAATTTAAGGGTTAATAGGTAGGTCTAGATCCTGAATGCAGACGAATGGAAGAGACTAGAAGTCGCTATGAAGAGACTATAAGAAGGTTGGAGTTATGGAAGGATGCTGAGGTTGGTGCTGCAGCAAGGTTCAAAACATCGCTATCACAAAATCAAATGGAGATCGTCACACAGAGGATGCGAGGGAAGATAGATGCAAGTAAGATTGATTGAATAACCTGTATTCTAAATATAATTGAAATGGCGTGAACCTAAGGTCCTACGTAGATTTCCTTTCGAGATGGAGTGAAGTCGGGTCGGAGATCGGAGGAACTAGTCTCCGATCTTTGCCTGAGGCAGAAATGTACTTTATAAATTCGCACAACGTTGGCTACGACTGCAGACAAACATCTCGACAGCAAACTGTTAATAGAGTACGGTTCTCGCGCAAAATGAGGCCACCTAAATATCAGCATCACACATCACACCACACCAAGAAAGCGAGAATTGGCAATCAAGCCTCGTCCATATGGACTCAGCGACACCTGGTTGGGGAACAAGAACCTTGATTCGAGAAGTCCTAGATGCAAAGTCGCAATCCATAACCCCCACACTTCATACCCATAGCATGCGATATTTTATCCCATGCTCCTTTGAAGAACCCACACCGGGAGAGAAATTGAGAAAGGCATGCTGAAACATCTATTGACCAGGGCGGCGGTCTTGGAAGCGACGAGGTCCCCGCTCGGTGACTTGCTGTTGAGCTACAGCAACGACGTTGACGGGGATGGAATCGAACTGTGTTAAGAGTATGTCAGCGAGCTGTTCTTATCCAAAAAAAAAAATTGCGATTGGAGAACTGAGTCGCAATTGTGCAACACATCAAACTCCGCAGACACGAAGCCCACAACCATGGCGCGTAATGATAAGATGAATGAGAATATTGAAAGGAGATCACATACACCCATGCTCTTAAGCAAGTCCTTGGTCTCCTGGTCGACGTCCAACTGACCAGTCTCGCTGTTCTGAGTGAAGTCGAGAGCAGACACCTCAGGAACGTATTGATCCTTCCTCTCACGCTCTTCTTCTTGAAGTTTGAACGAGATACCGCGGACGGGACCACGCTGAATACGCTTCATCCTATAAAACAATCCTATCAGTATACGGAGGCTGGAAGTGAAATTGGAAGCGAAGGTTTGAATTGGAGATAGGGCTGGAACGCGGACGAGGTTCATACAAATGAGTAGTATATCCTGCAATCTACGAATGAAGTTAGCAAAAGGTCCAATTGCATATCGCTCTGCTCTTCGCAAAAACCAGCAAAGCAAATTTCCAAAATCACAAACCTTATTCCTCAACCTCTTCGACGCAATAATAGCAATCTCATCGCAAATCCTCTTGTTGACCTCGAAGTCGAGAGAGAGCTTGGGGTAGTATCTGCAATCCACAATCAGCACATAATTCCATCTCCAAGTTCGCGAGGGCGCAAAGCAAGACCGTAAGGCGGGGAGGAAGGCTCAACGCACCGCTCAATGATGACCTTGGCGGACTTCTTGACTGTTTTTGTTCGAACACGACCCATGATGGCGGCGATGTGTGAGGGTATCTGGAGGTGAGAGGGTTCGTTGGGTGATGTCGCGCTGATGGGGTCGGTTGTCGATTTTCGAGGTTGAGGTTTTCGCGATCTCGCTAGAGAAGTTGTGTGCGGGTGGGATTTGCCGGTGCACGAGCCAACATGCATAGCCACACTTTCAAGCCTCACTTTTTGTTAAAGTCAGACTTATAGCGGTAAAGGTGTTGAAGATGCTAGATTTCAAGGTTGAGTTGATGAAATAGTATTTCAATGTATATACCGATTACAAAAGCATAGTCATGCAAAGAATATTCAATGTCGCTGTTATGCTATGCCCAGATGCTGAAACTCCCCGCTTGCTCACGAACGCCAAATGACCACTTGTCGATGGACAGACAGAAAGGGAACCAGTTTTTATGCACAGATATACCCATCACGAAGCCTTCAATCTTTCATGATCAAGCAACTCATCGCTGGAGGAACTTCAAAGCACGCCTCTCGGGGCTAGCACCCTCATCAACAGGCTCCTGGTCGGGGTAGTAGAAGGCTGAGATGGCGATGATCATGTAGACAAGTATGCACAGCACGCCCTCAAGATAGTTACTCTTTCCATCGCGGAGGAAGTTACCAACAACAAGGACCGCCAAGATGAGCACGACGGCATCGAAGATCTCGAAATTGAGGTCCATGTTGATGCCAAGGCCCCAGCCAACAATTACAACGAGGGGCGTGTTGAGGAGGGCTGTCTGGATGGAAGCACCAAGGACGTGTGCCAGGGCGAAGTTCATTTGGTTATCCCAGGCTTCGTCGACGGCGGTAAGATGCTCTGAGGAGACATTAGCGCTTAGACGATATGGATGGGGAAATGCATGAGCATACCGGCAGCTTTTTCAACCAATGGAACAAGGATAAGACCAACGAAGGCATCTTTGACGTGGCGCTCATCGACAATGTAGTCGATTTCCTCTACAAGGAAGACGGCAATAAGGGAGACGCAAGCTAGGGCGATGACCAGCGCAACGACGCATTCAGTGAGAGTCAACTTGTCCTTCGCGAGATCTTTGTGACGATCTGCGTCTTTTGCCTCATCTTGCTCAAAGATTTCGCCAAAGATATTGTCGTGGGACTTGGTTTGGAAGAAAACGTACACCATGTAGGCGAAGAGCAAAATGACGGCGGTAGCACGACTGATCTTGACGACCTCATCTTGGACAGTGTTTATTTCCCCAGTGCCTGTGTTGAGGGCGTTGGAGAAGACAGAGGGTACAATCAAACCCACTACCGATTCGTTAGTACCAGGATTGAACTGCGAATACCGTGTTGTAGGGCTACGTACCTCCGGCAACCAACATAAGACCACTTCCCGCTTCACCGATGGCTTCGTGGAACTCTTGGTCCTCGCGACGAAGTCCACCAGCAAGGAAGCAACAACCAAGGCAGAGAAGAAGATTTGCAAGGATCGAACCGAGAATTGCTGCTCGAATGACGGGAACGTTCTTGTTACCGCCAGTTTTGAGTAGAACCATGAAAAGGATAATCTCGACGACGGAACCCAGCGTTGTCTCCATGATAACGCCCGCTACTTTCGGTACCTTGCGCGCTAGCTCTTGACCTGCGAAGCCGATCAAGTTGGCCGCTGGAACCATGGCAATGTAGTTGAGAATGAAGATGGCAAGGTGCCATTCGGGGCGGGCGAAGTGCTGCGGGTTGTCATGTTTAGTGTCCGCGTGTGGTATGGGGAGTCTCGTAACGTACGATAGCGATAGCTACAGGCACAACAGGCCACAGGATGTTCACCGACTTAGATACTCTGCTGCTGCTCCGGAAGCATATCCTCAAGAACTTGAGGGGGTGTACGCCCTTTCTTCCACTCTCCCCATCGGGTTCAATGCCCTTGGTGACCTTGTGCCCGTTGTGATTGTATCTAGGAAGACCATGCCGTCTCCCCGAGGAAGAATGGGGAGGGACCGTCGACTCGGTCTTAGGCTCGGATTCGGATGCGTACTCTCGCGACCTCTTCGCCATGATGTCTGCTACAGTATTTCGGTGAGGTGCAGTGGAGATTGGCGAGGTTTCGTGTGTTTGTTGTGTCGTTATGAGGTGTATGTATTGTGGGCGGTTGCACAGCGTAGGTCAGAGCATGAATCTGGAGCACGCCAAGAAGTAGGTGAGCTGTCTCAGCTTGCGCGTAGGCGAGTGGCTTCCTGCGGTGAAGAGTGAGGTTTTCGGCGGCTACGGGCGAAACAGTAGCAAACGAGAGATGGGGGATATCTAGGGCGGCTGCGTCTGTGAGAAGAAGAAGGGAAAGAGTGAATGAGGAGAAAGGGAGCGGGAGGGAGACAACATGATGCCCAGGTTGTGGTGGTTGTGCTGCACAGACTTCGTCACGCACGACTGCCGCAAGGAGGTGGTTTGACAGGCTTCGCCGATGTGATGCTTGGCATCAGCCACACATGGCCATGTGCAGATTCATGCAGGCAATGGAGATAGCAAGTGGAGATTGCCTTGCATGTTCCTTCACTATTTCGAAAGTATATTCCGTTGTGTTTGCTCGACATCAAGTTCGCAATTCCCAGTCACAAAGCGCTCCCTGTCTCGCTCTGTTGTCCGTTTGCTTGACGAAATTATGCTTCATCCGCTCGTTCTTGGCAACCTTGGCGGAGCGGAGCTACTGCGGGCCAAGTCCGCTACAATCAGGTTTCGAAAGGGGAGTTCCCGCTGGGTGACGTGGGTGTCGTTGTGCTGCGGATATCTAGATGCATCTGGATTGTCCATCTTCGGCTGCGTTTTCAATTGCCTCAAGGCCATGCACTGCGCCTTCGGTGGGAGACATGAATCGGCCATTCCAGTCGGCAAGCGCGCTGTGTCACAGCGGAAGCAAAAGCACGCATACTTCTCAACAACTGCAGCCATCCAGAAGGTCATTACCTTTGCAATGATCACACCAAGCCCAAAGTTTAGAGAGAACTTTGATGCGGGCGATTGTGGGGGATGGAGAGCTGTGGCTATCCGCGTGGCTGTGTTGACGTAGTACAGATTAGGTATAGCCGAGACGCCTTGTGTGCCAACGACTTCTCATCACCACTATTTCCAGTCCAACTTCTGAATATTCCTGTACATTTGAAACAAAATGATATCAATCCCGTCAAACTTCTTATCGAAGCAGTCATCTCCAAGCAAGCATGTGAAATTTCGATAGGTAAATCATCAAAACAACTGCATCAAACCGTGCATCAATGCCCGGCACCGAAAAGAGTCAATTCAGGGCGAGCTGTCATATCTGTTCTACGTTTGAATGTTTGGTTCCGTCAATAGTCTCCTGTCCCTTTCCCAATTTCCCTCCATGCTGTTCGGGAAGATGCTTCAAGCCGAAGAATTCGCCATCGACCAATGCGAGGTCCAACGAAGATGAGTCCGCGGAGAGCTACCATGTGTTTCCAACTTAGCAGAGCTTGTCCCGCTACCATCCCCTCTTTTTCATTGAGACTGGCTGGCTCCAGAGTGTCTCGAACCCAGCAAGGCACCAAGAATATCGATGCCGCTCGCCGAAAGTCTGCTCATCAACGCCAGACGCTCTGCTCCATGGGCTCGAAGGTTACCTTCCCCGACGGCTAGTCGCTTTGGTTTGCTTCATTTGCCGTCAGGGTACTCAGAAGGCTACACGATTACCAAGGCAATGGATCCAAAGCGTCCATGCTCAACATGAGCAAACGCGTCCTCCGGCCTCGAAATCTGGTTCCCGTCGGGAATGCCCATAGATTTGAACAACTCAAGCGAGCACTATTACTCAGGTATCCGAATGCAAGAAAGCAAAAGGAGGTTACTATGAGGCCAGCTGTCATTCTTCCCCGCTTCTAACTCTGGTCCCGTATCGACGTGTATCAGTTTCTTTGTTCAATGCTGCATCAGGGGCACGGGAGACTACCTCCAATCGCGGTAAGCGGTATGACTTCCATATTGACTCCATTTTCGAGCAGTAGTTGTTTGCTCTACAACTCCTTGATCTTTCATAATGTGACATGTGAAAGCACGTGCACTGCTGCCGGACGAAGTACATATCGTAGCCTTCTCTCGATATTTTCAGAGACCCATCCTCCGCTCCACATTCGTCCTCCATTTCCCACCTTTTCTTCATTATTCTCTCCTTCCCCCTTCACTATATATATCATGTCATGACTATTCCTTATATATATACTCTTGGGCGTCCCATCTCCACCGGAGCCACCTTGTGGGTCGGAACCATTGTAGCATCCCGACCTTCAAGTCCGAGCCATTTCACCGCGGTTGGGGAATACCACACGGATGCCCAGAAAGCCTTCGACATCTGGCCATTTTTCCCGATTATGGTTACGTACTGGCATCTGGTCCGCATTATCTCCCACTCGACTCCTTGAGCCTCTCGGCCTTTATATAACAAGCGGTATGTTCAAGCTCACCATGATTTTGCTCTTTTTCCTTGCTTTCTATTTGGATAAGAACTCCGAATTCAAACTTCAACGCATTCGTCCTTGACATTCTTTCGTAATCTCTTCCAATTCTGGATACCTTGCTTGGATTTCACGTCCCCTTCATGTCCTCTCTTACACATTGGTCAGTACCTAAGGTATCCACGACAAAGACGTCTTCCTGAGACTTCCAATTCAAGACCGTGTCCTGTCTTGGAAGAGAGACGCGCTTTGGAAAGGCGTGCATGGCTGATCGTAGGTGTTGGGTATATATAGTCAGCACGTCTCGTTCAGGTAATCTTTTTCAAGCTTATCGTTCACCTGCTGGAGTGACCTCTTTCTCGACGCAAGATACCTCATCTACTTTGCAAACTCTACTCATCCAACATAGCTAATGCTTCTCCACAGGGCTTTACTCATCCTTCGCCACCCATCATGGCCTTGATTCTTTCAATCAAACCAGTTACCAGCCGCTCTCAACCATATGGATGAAGTCACTTGACTCAAAGTTCTATGAGGCAAGGTCCCCCCGACTTTGTTGCAACTGGAGTCCTCTGGTCCGATTATCTCCACATGTGTCCCAGAAGGCGGGAGCATCTTGCGAATAGACAGATGTGCTGGACATATTCGCCGATGCCATGATATCGTTGCCTGGACCGAGAATGACGGCTTTGTGGCTATTGACATTTCCGTCATCTCTCCTCTCAAATATCGAAACGCGTACCGTCTCCTTTATACCTACAATCTTATATATCTTTGCTTCCACTCGTCTTCGTATATACTTCAGCAACCCTCCGAATTCTGTATATAACCGGTAAGTCTCGGGCATCTTTCTGGATGAACTTGGCGTCATGCTAATAGAAAGACAGTAAAACGGTTCACGTTGGCAAGCGTTGCGTCGGCACCAATGGTGACCGGTGCGAACGCCGGGGAACTTCCGGGCCCCCCGCAACCGAACTCCTGAGCACAACGTAGTTCCTACACCTTGGGACGACGTCCTTGAAGATAAAGTCGCTTTTGGAGCCGTGGCAAAAGACATGGCAAAGAGAAATAACGAGGTTGACAGCTATCTCGCAGTATCATCCAGCAGTGCTACGCAAGGCTCGAGAGTTAGCACTCGTGTCTGTACTCTGATGAGTGACTGGAAAAGGATTTGACTGCTCGAGAAGTTCTACTAGCCCAAATCCCCAAGGCTTCTTGGCAAATCTCCAGCTAGCTACCTTTTTCGCGCCGTTACTTCGGATTGAGCTTATGGATCCGGTCCAAAAGGCGAAACTCACGGCAGAGGAAACCCTTCCAACATGCTGAGGACGAATGGTTCGGGAATACCTAGAGGAAGTGCTTGCGGTCGTGAGCGGGCGAACGGAACTGGACGCATCATTTCGCGGCAGAGTGAACGGAGCTACCACTACACCGCTCGAGCAGTCGCCGAAACGAGAATGTTGAGCCGCTGGACCTCACTTACTACGCGTTACGGATGTCATCAAACGATACCGGACGGCGATCAATGACTACCTTGATTTCCAGATCAGCGCATTGAAAGTTTGGAACAACGCCGTGCGAACTTGTTCAGTATCCGACACCCGCTTGATCAGCGCATGACAAAGTCCGAATCAGACAGTTCCTCTCAATCTACCTCTCCTAAGTGTAACGCAAAGCATGCTGCCGCTTAAAACCTCTTGATAAATGCGACCATCATGCGCTTTTCTCGAAACGGCGGACTAATTATCACCTTCCTCAAACGACCTTGCTATATAATCGTCTTTCACCATTCTTCGTATATACTTTTCTCTCCGACGTATATATCATCCTCCTACCACGCCCTTATTGCTTCGTCAACGACGAAGACGTTCAACACCGCGTCAGAGTTCCAGGTCTCCGCGATTCGAGGATGCTTGGGCTCAGTTAAGATTTAAAATCCAGCCTCTTAGTCTGCAGCCTCCTCCGATTATATGAGGCTTCTGCCACCCCCGCCAGAGAAGAAACGGAATCGTCCGCGCAGTCGCTCAACGCCTCCTAGCTGAACCACGTCCACGCAGTCGAAGCACCAAACGAGTCGACTCCCCTTGAGAGCATTGGATCGCAACTTTGCCCGAAACAGCGAGTAGAACGAGCCCACCGAGTCATGCATGCAGAAAGGCAAGACGCTCACGATATTGCAATATTCGACGGCTTTCTAGCTCTTGCTTGCCTATATATACCTCGACTTCAGCGCTACTGCTTGTCACCAAACTCAGCCACTTTTACTCGATGCTTGCCTTTATGGAGACGAGACCTAGCGAAACATCTTGTCCACAAAGAACACTAACATCGATATGCGCTACGCCCGGGGCCATCGAGAATCCACACTTGCACATGTGGAATACAGCTCGGTTATGCTCCTCAAGGTTGCTGGCGAATCTCCAGCTGTACCCAGGCGACCGGTCAAGGATCCCCGATGAGGTGATTCGCACTCGATGTGGCTGGTACACGCAAGCCCTTGCCATATACTGTTTTCATCTATCTTTCTATATACTTGACCTCAGTTCGCTGCCATGGCTCGTTCGACTCCAAAACGAGCATCGACACGTTACGGTTCCCATCCAGGCATCGGCATGAGCCTGGACATGAGGAACTCCGCCACACTCGAAGCAGACACCAAAGTATCCCGTATATCAGGTGCCGTTCCGATGCGGTTCTTCTCACTGGACCCGTTCTTACTTATATACCATGATTTCAACTTCGTATAATCGGACGACTCCACTCTTCAAAGACATGGAAGCGTTGTGTGCCGATGTCTCACTGCAATCCAATTAGCTTCATGCTGTATATACCTTTCGCAGAGAACTAACTTATGCTGTGCAATGACATCGGAGTCTCCGTCACCAAAGAGAAATGCGCCACGCGTGACGCGTGACGCCATGCACTATTGGAGATTTACCAAGTGTGCTGATATAGGAACTTTGTCTTGGAGCCCTCCAGGTGTTGCGGCCTTGCTGATAGCACACGGGGCCGACTCACTTTTCCAAGACTCAAATCACGAAACATCCAACCACCAACAACCAGACGAATGGCCGCGCGATGGGGCGATCGCGGAGGAAGGAGATATTGAAGAACTAACTTCCTGATGTCATGGGGGGGTCTCCCCAATCCCCTACCCTGATAGCCTCCTAAAGCTCAGGAAGAAGTAGTTTCATATGAATAACCGATCCGTCGGCGTGTGGAAGGCATATGCGCCGTTTCAATCAAACATCCCCGGTCCCCTCGCCAAGACCTATTCACGAGATCGTCCACTGGATCCTGAGACAATCGTCGACTTCCTCCAAGGCAAGGCCTTCGAATGGTGTAGGAGCCTCTCGGACGAGAAACAAGAAGAATTATCGGAATAGACGGTCGGATAGTTCATCCAGAAGTGATTCGGAAGTTTGGTATGTAACCTTCGGTAGCTGACTTGGAAGTTGTCTAACCTGATTTGAAGGGTCTTAACACGACTCTTCCTCTGCCGGGAAGAAGTGATGGGATTCCATGGAGAGCTGATGTCGGTAGATTGGAAGTCAAGAAGTCTAATAGGTGTTAGCGGCGGGTGACGAAGTCGGACTCTTGCACCTCCACGTTGGTGTCGCCTGGTAATGCAGCGTTGCTATGCCTGCAGCCGAGCAAGAGACGCATCTCGCATCGCCATGCTAACTTTCCAGTAAGTCCTTTCCATTACACTGTTCTGCCAGTTTCCAAGCACCCTTTCTCCTGAACCGCACGCTAATAGTTTGGAGAAATATGAAGGTCACCTCCGATGTTTTTATATACGAACCACCTTCACCATGTTTATATATCGAATCCTCATTATCGAGACGCGCAGTAATGGCTGATGTTCATGCGCCGCACCCGCGAAAGCCATGCACCATTCCTGTTCTTTAACTACGGGACCGAAACCATCGGTAAGCCGCACGGGCTGTCAAGGAAAGTGCAGCACAACCACGTCTTCGTCAAGCGTGGATGCTACCAATCACGCAAAGACCAACCTGAGTATCTGATCCCGGATGGCATTCTCGTCAGTATAGGCATGAGGGTAGTCTGCCAGCTCTGCAGGCGATTGCGATCACTCATCGGAAAGACTCAGCATCTCTTCCCGGACACCGATATCCGCTCGGCATTTGTCCTATCTCCACAGCGGGAAACACAAGACCATTTTGTTTCGAGCACATGTTCTGCAGGGACTGTATGGTACAGCCGCATCCCAGCCGTTCATGAATGACGCTCCGGCTCCGGTTCCTCGCCGACATCGCGCCAGTCTGACAGCGTACACAACAAGATATATCTCGCTTCACCAATATATACCGTTTACTTTTCAATTTCATTATATTTACGACTCCCAACCACGCCACTCGGCTGAGCTAAAGATCTGATCAGGACATCGCGTGCGGGGATCCCCTCGAAGACGAGTGCAGCTTCAAGACCGTGGGAAATTCGACTGGTCAAGCTTATATCCGAAGAGACGAGTTGGCCATGTCGTCTGGCGTGTTCGGTCGATTCACATGTTCTCCATAGACGAAGGGAGCAAAGCGCCGCGTGCTTTAGATCAAATGGCGGTAGAGTCACCCCACGTCGCTCTGAAACATTCCGATCATGGAGATCGACACCGTCTCAATCTTGATTACGGCGATATCGCCCATGAGGTCCCGCGACCACTTAACCTGACCTAGAGAACTGAGGCTTTACTTCAGAACGCAGCACCGCGCCGTCACTGCCGATACTTATATACCAAACGAATATGTTCATCTCCCTATATATGCGCGTCTCCGAAAATTTTTCGCCGACACCTCACGTGCACCCACGCGTCAAGTGGTTGAATCCGAGCACTACGCAGCTGATCAAGGCCTCGGTGAACAGCTTGGACAAGGCATTCGGCCAGCTTAGTGGGAATGATCAAGACCAAGGATTGCTCACCAACGACACCTCAGCGAAATGGTATAGGCTGATAGCGGAGAGTATTGAGCAACGCCAGCCAGCCTGTAAGACCATGGAGGGCTGGTACACCAGGCACGAGGCAGCCGATGGTTGAGACCGCGTCCGAAGACGACGACAAATACGACGACAAATACGATGACATACCGCGTTCAACATGAAGTCTGTCACATCTCCTTCTATTTTCCAGACTGGGCACTGACGGCCTAAAAGGGAGCTGTAGCCGCGTCAAACACGAAACGAGACACCATTACGTGCCCTTTTTGGGCCCCCACCATCCAGAACCAGTGTCTTGTCGGAGTTGCGCACTATAGCTTCGGCCTTCAAATTGCCGCCTGCGCTTCTAAACCTCTCGAATGAAATCTTTTAATGGATTCTTGGCGACTCCCGAAGCCACCCTCACCCTATATACCAACAAATGCTTTCATACTTATATATATACCGCCGATCTTCCTACTGATCTCATCCTCAACAGATGAGAATACCTCATGGGAGCACAAATACCCGATCCTCCATTCGCCGACGACACTCCCGCGATCCGATTGTTCGGGCCAAGGCATAGTATGCTCACGCGCAGCTCGCCACAACGCCTTCGGCAGCGGCTATCAACAAATCGCTGGACGTCTTCTGGGAGAAGCACAATCCATTGGCTTCGTTTACCAACATCTGAACAACTCCGACGTAGCCCTGGGCGAAACCCCACTTGATTGGCAACGCCTCAAGGAGTGCAGTGCGAAGCTTGTCAAAGAATTCCATGACGAAATTGACGCCGAATAAGAACTCGGAAGACCCTGACCGCTTGCATCATTCTACAATGACTCGGACTCCAATCCCACATAGCGACCTTGGAATTCTTGCATGGACCAGCCGTGAACAACACGAATTGTGAACGATTCGCGATGCTTGTCGGAATCCCATTCTCAACACCTCAACAACACAGATGGACCTAGTAGCTCGATATCGAATCGCCAATTGCGGATGATTCTCACTCAAATAGCAACAGACTCCTCTACCGCCATGGATGAGTCGCGAAAATGAGATATACGATGCGGATTGTGCTGTTACGTATGTTATATTCCCTTCACTCTAGCACTCATTCCGATACTCGCACCTTCTCTTTTTCTGGTAAGCGGCATATTTGAGCGTCTCAGCCAATGTCTGTAATGACTATGAGACCCGGAGAGACAAAACTTCGTTACCAAAGACACCCCAGCGACGGTCTGTACTTTGAGCGCAGTGCTGGGGCCGAGTAACCGCCGCCACCAACCCACGACTCTCGGGCATACAACTTTCAACTTCGACTACCTCAAGAGCTTCATTGGGCGGTGAAACGAAATCAGACCACACTTGAGTTGAGTACCTTTGGGCTCGATTCGATCTTTTATCTTTGCATTTTTATATACAGTATTTTATCACCAGTATTATAGCTTTTTCGACCGATGGTAAGTGCTTCCTTCACAATGTCGTTTTAGTTCATCTAAGGTGTGCTGGGCGGAGCTAATGATTGGCACTGTGAATAGGTCTCTGGGTTCTGGTTCTGTCGTCTCGGAACAGGTAATTGGGTCTTTTCGTGCTCCGTGGCTATGGATGGTGTGTCTCTACACTCGTACTCTATCGTCTTCATCACCAGTTTCGCTAACTTTCATGGATTGGCAGCCGAGGACGATGTCAACATCTCAGTACCGCTGTTGGCAGTCCGACGATCGAAGCGGTTGCAGGGACTGACCAGCCCGCCCCCCATGACTACGAGTCGTCAGAAGTCCAGTCGAAAGGCCTCCTCCAGCGCGCCAAAGACGCCCGAAAATGGGGCCGCCGCTACATTTTGTCATCCTTGAGTTCGTCGTTTGTTCCTTCCTTGGGTTGCGGATCAAGAAGCTACTGCCACACGCTTCAACATACCTCCCAACCCAATTTCAAGCAAGTCTCGGACATCCTTTCCAGATAGATTGGCGATATACTAATGGAAGGACAGAACACGGTTCACTTGAAAAACGATGCGATGGTAGAAATGTTGATGGTAGCCGCTGCAAACATAGAGGAAGATGAGTCAGATGGCTAGGGGTCAATTATAATAGCCTCACAAGATGTTTGGCGACAATGTCACCCTGGGAGAATCCGGACCTTAGTTCCCGTATCTCCCACCAGGCCTCGATCCAACTAGACCGACGGCGCGATCGTGGATTTGCAGTTGGAGCTTACCAGCACAACGATAGTGGGAACGTCCACAACCTTTTCGCTTGTGTCCCAAAGACCCAAACATGGATCCGGAAAGGAAAGCGGCGCGAACGCTTCATGATACAGACAGGTCTGACGAACTCGAGGAGGTTATCCAAGACGACGACAATGACAACGGCTACGATAACGACCAAGATGGCGGCAGTATCAAAGACACATCAAAAGATCGTATGAGCTTATGTGTGATCTGTCTGGCATCCAGACGATGTCGCCACCTTCATCATTGTCGCTATCAATACCGATTCAGCCGAACCCTACTACCTTGACTTGCCGTATATACCCGTCGATCTACTACTACACCTTATATACCTTTATTGGGCACCACCACCTGTGTATATGTACCCAGTTGGCTAATTGATGAGTTCTGGAAGTGGGGCAAAAACGGCACAATACTCATTGTGAGGGCTCATTTTCATTTCGTGCACAGAATTGGTTTACTAACATTTTACATAAGTTGGCACACCCAGTGCTAGCTTGTCGGTCAACCGCGAAGACTTATAGGCTACGATGAAGCTGAGACCACTCGCAGCCTTTATTGCCAGCATACAATCATCTATCTTGTTTTATATATCTTTTTCCAAACCCCTTGTACTTTATATATACTTCAACCACCTCGCTGCGGAGACTGGACCCAGCAGCACTTGAAACCGAACCTGCAGACTTGTCACGTCACTCGTCACCAGACCAAGCAGCCAAGCTACTGCAGCTACAACACCGTGTGACCGAGACCTAAGCACCCCTCCTGACAGTGCCGTCAAGAGCGAAAACGTCAAGATCCGAACCTGCACGGGCAGGCGCTACGTACCACCAGTGCAATCTATATACCTTTACTACGCCCTTATACGAAGCCGTGTCTTCTTCGGCTTCTAAAGCCACCTATATAACAATGAGCTCCAATTCAATGACCGTGAAGCACTCTTCTCATGCTGGTATCGGTTCTCAAGATCAGCCCGGCAACCTTCTTCAAAATCAGAAGATGAGCGCAGCCATGCCCGTGGCAGACCATCCACGCCAGGACCATCATCAAAGCAAAGGCACAAAAGGGACGACAGCATCCCGGGTATGGAACCCTTTGCGGAGAATGAGTTCACCCTTCTCGGCGAGAGCCGGCAATCCCGGAATCTTGATGTTGGCCTCAGCCATGCGCGTCTGCAGCTCATATCGAGAATCCGAATCCCCAAACTCTCCTCATGATCATCTGTGACCTCTCGCCACTGCCGTTCGCTACAGACCTCCATGGCCTCTTCCTGCTACTCGTATATACCAAGCGTTCTGTTACCTATGTATCTTTTTCCGCATGCCGGAACTACATCTCTAAGCGGCGCCCACTGCATTCGGCTTCGCAATCGTAAGTCATCCCAAATCCGGCATTGATGAGACGTTTCTTACTTACTCCTGCAGATGATTATCTCTCTATATATATACCCGTTTTTGGACCGTGATCTTTGCTAGTGGTTTGGCTCAAGATGCAAAGCGAACGCTATATGAGATGAGCCAGGGCATGGGGGTTGCTTTGTTCTGATCATAGAATACGGCTTCGAAGTCGTGATCGTAAGTCCTCCAGGACCCATCATTGACAAGCCAACTCTTACCAGATCTCCAGCTGGTTCTTCACTCAATTGAACGAATCGTCCTCCGGCTCCTCCCGCCTATTTTCGGAGGTCCGGTACGATTGATGTGGCTATCATCGTATTCGGGTTCGCGTGGACGGCGGGCGAGCTTCATGCTGGTTTGAAATTATGTTTAGCGGAGATACATGGAGTTGGGCTTGCTTGATAGTGAGGGACTAAATTATGAAGTGGAATGCTGATTAACTTTGGAATAGCTGGAGCGGGGATGATTATACAATGAATGAAAAATCGGATCTAGGACAAATGAGATGAGCTTTTCGTTACATTCCTCGTGTTCGTAGCTAAAGAAGGAGTCAAAGCGTGGTTTCCTGCCCAGTGAATCCCGAGCATCTCTTCACGTGATAAGATACGTCTTTAAGAGCGGGTAGAGGATGTTCAGTGATAAAGTGTCAACATTTAGACGATAGAGTGCATAGGTAATCCTGCACATCAACGTCCTGATGGTTGGCCTTACTGTCAGCATACGCTGTTTGACCTCGGTGATGTGGTCCTAGAGGAGTATCTAGCTGTCAGCGAACGTCGATAATGTTGTGCGCATAATCTTCTATTGCTACACATGCAGGAAGAATGAATCTAGATTCTGGTAAATGATGACGCCTATCGTACTTCCTTGGGTATATGTAAAGTGTTCTCCCACCGGAAGCCAAAAGATGAGGATCCTCCAAACTTGAAATCTATCCAGAACACGCTCCACAAACCAAAGTAGTATCATGACAGCAACACTGAATACCAGTCTCAGCGGTGCCGATAAAATATAGCCCTCTGTGTGATCCGTCGCATTTATTGCAACGCACTTTTCTAGCCAAGACTTCAGATACGTAATCCCTCACGAGGTGCATCACCATAACTTTGGGAGCGAAGTTTCGAGAAAGTTGTAACCGCCCACACGTTGAGCACACGAAAAGCTGGTCATTGTTGTGGTTGAGGTAGGTGACTCTGTTCCGATTCGCGACATATCTCTTCAATAGTCCTGTAAATGTTACAAGAACCTCGTTTTTAGAAGCTGGAGTAGCTGAAGAGGCCTTGGGAGTTGGAGCATTCGCTTCGCATTCGGCTTCGGCAAGTGGGTATAAGAGGTGATCGATAAAGCTTTGTGGTGGTTCGGCCAGTTGATTGTACGTAATGTCTAGCAATAGCAGGCCTGGCATAAGGGCAACGTTGCGTGGTAGCCACTTGATCTTGTTCTGAGACAGGAATAGGACTTGGAGGTTTCTAAGCTGAATGATCGTGCTACCAGAGATATCGTAGACCTTGTTTTGCGCTAAATTGAGGAGTTTCAGATTATTAAGTTGGCCTAAACCTTCGGGAATAAGGCTGATGTCGTTGCGCTGCAAATCAAGAATTTCGAGAGCAGAAAGCTTGAATATCTGCCACGTGTAAGAAGATGAACCGAGATGTGAAGGATTACTTACGATGGGTGCTATCTCTTTCAGCTTCGTGGATCTTAGGTTCAGATATCGGAGCTTTTGACAAAGTGAAAGTGAGTTAGGAATTGCGCGAAGTGCATTGTGGGAAATAGCGAGCCTTGCGGGGTCAGGTCTGTCGATACTAGGTATTCCGCAGAGCAGCATACCTGTTTATATGCCCTGCCACTAGTTCGATCCAATGATCTGGAATCTCTTGCAGATTCCTACGAGAGATATCGATATTAAAACCGTTTTCGTTTTCAGATGCCTCCTGCTCCGCAGCTGCAGCAAGATTGACAAATTCGACATCCTCGGAGGGTACATAGCTTAGAACTCCCCTTGAAGTGGTATAAGAGAGCTCAGCAAGAGCTATCCTCGCTAAGATTAGAGACGAGCGGTTTTCGGCCCCCATTTCTGTGGCAGTAATTGTTGAGTCTAGAAGCAAAGATTGGCGTCGTGAGGTTGGATCGGCAGATGAGAGCAAACTAATGGCGTCGTCCGCAATTCCTTCCACTAAGCCACTGTTTCGTTTCTCTGAAAGCAAGCGATGAACTTCGAGAGTAGATTTTCTGCAATCAAGTTAGTTCGCTAAGAATTAGAAGATAATAAAACATTTCAGGTCAAATGACCATAGCCCTCTTTCCAGTTCTAAGAGTCGTTCCAATAATACTTCCCAATCAGGCTGAAGGAAGCAAGTGGTTTTAATGACTGCCCCAACCTCCAAACTATCTATTTAGAGACATAAGATCGAATAAAGGAGGAGTGTGAAGACCACTCCTTATCTTACCACGGAAGGAGAGGTTTCACTTACAGGTTAAGTGCTTGTATTATTATACCGAGACCGGAAGATATCCGGGATATGTTTCCGGTGACTGATTGAATGTCTGACCCATTCCATAGTAGTTTTGCTTTCCCCGAGGCCCCAAGTAACCCATCGCTCGACGAGGCCAAGAGTTCTTCAAGCTTCTCTTGGAGTAGCCTGAAAGTGAGATGGCAAACACCGAGAACGGATTGGAAGGTCCTGCAATCTTCATCATCTTCCAAAGTGAGGAACTTGGCAATATCGGGATGTTGGAGGAGCGCTTCTTGAATCTGATGTAAGGCTACGGATATACTCTGGCATTCAAGGAGCAGAGCGGCTACTGTGAGGTCCGCATTGTTCCATTTGGTCCGGTATTCGGAGACTTTTTGAACCGTCTGGATTGTACTGATAACAGCCTTAATTACTGACGCTGTTATTGAGAGAGGATCCATATCGAGGGAATAAGATGTTTGGCTGGGCTGAGAGTGAGGTTGCCGCTGGAGCCTTGCCAGCTGAAGCTGGGCACTTAGGTAAGCACGAATACGAGGTCACATGAAAGTTGTTGTTATGTAATACCCTACGATAAGAGAATAATATCTAAATAAGTGCAATACTTAGATTCTAGAGTTGAATTGAGCTGGAATAATCTACGATAACTGCATGCTAGTTCACGTGGTCAGTCTCACATTTGCGCTTTCCCCCTTTCTCTCTAGCTCTTACTTCCGCCTCATGAAAGTTTTCTTTCACTCAAGTACGGCGACACCGCACTCTCCAGCACCACATAACGACTGGCTGGTCTCAGACACACTCTGCCCCAAAATCTAATTCCTTGAATATGACTGAGACCAATTGTCGAACTCAAAGATAGACGTTAGTCCCTGCTTCAGACACGTTTGTTTACAATGAGACACCTATTCAAACCGGTCTCAGACCGCCGTTATTTGATGCGATATAAGGCGATGATTTCTTTTCGGTCGTTACTCACTATCAATTCACAATGAACCCCTCAAGCCTGCTTCTGCACAACGTAGCAGCGTCTTTTTGGTACATACCATTCTCAAACTCTTAGTATATTCCATTAGAGTTTTATCACAATCTCGATGGTTGACTCTACGATAACTTCGTCCTTTTCAAGTAGAGTCAAAATGCATATATATACCCTCATTCACCCGTACGAAACATTTCCTTCCTCTCTACTACCTTCTCGGCGGTTATCCTTCGCACATTACGTTTGAAAGGCCACTATGAATTCGGCAACCACAATTCCACTCCCGATCGTTACCCATGTCCTTCCAGATCTCAGTAATCTCGTCGATATGGTATACCCGTCTCAGGCAGACATCGGCGTCGAAATTGCAGATGATGTGCTATATGATGTGAGTCTCGATACGATGTGTGAACTTCATCACTTCGCAACCCCTCAGCCAAGCTTGAAGAAGCTCAGGAAGCTAATTAAGCTAGTAGATGCGTCTCTGGAGGTGATTCATGAGAGCGACCTGTACTTTGAGCTTTCTGGTTTAACTAAAGGCTCCTTCATGAATCCAAACAGCTTCATGGAAAAAATGGCCGAGGCCGCTATTGCTCAGGTCTTTACTACCATCACCGAATCCATACTGCGTCTCCAGTATAAGTTCAATCGGTCGTTCAATAGTACTATCGTGGAAAAGAGATGGCCAAACCTGTGCCGGTTCGCATCTAGCGCGTACCACCGTGAACCGATGGCGCTTGGAGTTCAGCGAAATAAGATTGCGCATTCTTACAATATCCCCGGGAAAGACTATTGCCCGCGGGAGCATTGGAAGAGCATGCAAGACCTATATTCCCCTCTTTGGACCATGCTCATGGATATGTCTTAGCGCCTGAAAGAGCTGGAAAATCGGGTTGCCAATCAACCGCCGCCGCTACCACCATCAACACCACCAAATACTCAACAGAGTGGACATACGGGTAATGATAGTGACGATAGCCTTCGCATGAACCTGGGCCAGCCAGCAGGGGGGTTTATACCGGACGATACTAATTCCACTACCAGCGACTGGAATGACGCAATCGACTACTACGGTGAGCAGCCTCCAGAGATCATATCCGAGGACGGCTTACTGTGTGGCAGAAGGCATTCAATATAAGTCACTACGCCTGAGTCGGCGACTCAAATGTCGCTGACTCCCCAGAAGTGTTTTTCGCAGCTCAAGTTTCCAACAATGCCGGTAAATTTTGTTTCTATGCTGCTATTCTAAGCGTTGCTTCTTTATACGTTCTCATTTGTATTTCGTCAAATGCTCAAAACACTTTCATCAAAACCAATCTCATCTCAATTATCAGCTTGTTTTTACTAATGTGCTGCCCCGGGCGAATGTGATTGAATATGGCCCGTGCGTGGATATCGCGAATGCACAAAGGTTTGGACATTAGAAATTGCGAACCTTCAGTCACGCATGGCTACTGCTATTTGAGTCTATTTTTACACATACGCTCAATGACATGCTCTTATACTGGCCGCATTAGTATATACTAACCTTTGCATGGCTTACATGCATATCCTCCATGACTCATCCAAGCCGAACCTTCAACCTTAACCATATCAACCTGAGCTGCACACCATTAACCTTGAAATCAGAAACCCAAAAGTTCTACGTTCACACTAGCTAAATTGCTAAAACTAGGTTTGAACAGGTCATCTTGTCTTTCCGTTGTAGCTTCACGATGATTCGGTCATCTGACAACTCGGAGCTCGCCTCCGCTCTTGACCAAGTCCCAGCTCAACTGATTCATCGCATAAACCTCATCAACACCTGGAACATTCCCTCCGGCTCCCGTATCCTGGAGATAGGCTGCGGGCAAGGCGACTGTACCGCCGCCCTCGCACACGCCATCGGTCCGAACGGCGACATCGACGCCGTTGATCCCGCACCACTCAGTTACGGCGCACCTGTCACACTTGGAGAAGCGCAAGCCAAGTTATCAGCTACTTACGTCGGAGAAAGAATTACATGGCATCAATCAGAACCAATTCCCTTCCTCCAAAGCCTCGATCCGGCAAACGAGGAAGTTTACGATGCGATCGTATTATGCCACAGCCTATGGTATTTCTCCTCGAAAGACGATGTTCGAAGAACCTTGGAAGCCGCGAGGGGAAAGGCGAAAAGACTTCTCATAGCAGAGTGGGCACTTGTTTGTTCTCATACTGCTGCTTTTCCGCATGTGCTAGCTGCTATGACGAGGGCGGTTTGTGAGGCGCATATTCTGGACTCGGATGCCAATATCAGGACACCATTAGCGCCGGACGCGATCAAAGAATTAGCGACTGGAGCTGGATGGAAATTGGGTAGCGAAGAGATGATCACGCCGGATGAGGAGCTTCAAGATGGAGTTTGGGAGGGTTCGATGGTGAGGGATGATGAGTTTCTTGAAAGAGCCGAGGAAAGGATAGTGAGTGAGAGGGTGAAGGATGCGATTATCAGTATGAGAACAGCAATGCTAGGGAGTATTGGCAGTTTAGGCCCGAGCGAAAAGGTGAGGTGTATGGACGTTTGGGTTGCCGAATTCGTTTGAGGTGCAACGTGGAGCACAAAGCGTCTTCAGGGGGTGTTTGCTACTTTTAATATTTAGATACCGACCTCCACTCATTTCCAGGAGTAGGAGTATTTCCTATTTCCCTCTTCATCACGTAAACATGTCTGATGATACTGCCGTTTCCTTATACTTTTCCTTCACAAAAGTTCCGATTGTTTCTGCATCACGAGTTCTATATATCTTCCTTCACCGCTGCGGGATATCGATATGACTAACGCAATTCTACGTGAAAGGCTCCAACGTCTGGGCGATTTCAATCTCCGCATCCTCTATAACAACATACCGAGACATGTCCATCATCATATAAATTCCACGCGCGAGTCGCCCTCAAAACAACACCATCCTCCTCAGTCTCTGCATTCGAAGACCCCATCAAGCCACCCTCCATCACCTACTTCTAGTCATCAGATCACAATGTTCATACCCCACTTCAACTCCACCTACCCCTTCAGCACATCCACCCACCACATCCCCCAACCACCACATCCCCCAACCACCACATCCCCCAACCACCAAACTCCTCTCTCCATATCCACCTTCCACTCAACATCCCCGGCGAAACCATCCATCCCCGCTCCACCGATCCCCCCTCCCCCATTTACTCTCCCAACATAATAATCATCCTAACCAGCATCCTTGCTCTTCTCATCTCCATAACGGCGGCTGTGCACCTCTGGCGCTGGTATTTCCGCGATGTACGCGCTGAAAGAAGGCAGAGGGCGCATGATGAGCTGGAGCTTTATGTCATGCAGCGAAGGGTTGAGAGAGAGGGCAACAGAGTGGAGGCAACTAGGCCAGTTATGGGAGTTAGGAGGGGGAGTGCGGGGAGTAGGTTTAGGGAGGAGTTTGGGGAAGAGGAGAGGGGGTTCGTCGTTGGGGAAGTTGTTGTGGAGCCGGAGAGGGTTTATGTGAGCCCTGGGAGGGAGGGGAGGAGATCGATGTGAGGAGGTGGATGGTAGTGGAGCATATTATAAACCAAGGTATTTTTCAATCTAGACGCAGAGTTATGCGATGGTGATCATTGTGTACCGGGTATTTTTGAACTTGGGGAAGAGACGTATAGGTCCATTGACTCTCTTATGGGATTCACTGAGAAGCTGGTTTGGTTGCCTTTGATGCGGGATAGGTGAAAGCTTACTTGATTGAGGATTACCACGACGTTTAATATTCTAATATACTTTCTATGAAGGTAATTTCCCCCCATCACTTTCAACGATGATACCAACAAAGGACATCACATATCAAATCACCAGACTTTACATCCTATTCATCATGCACCAACAATCACATCCCTGCCCCCAGTACAAAAAAAGATACACCCCACCCGACCTTTCCAATCCCCACCAGCCCGGATTCGGGGAATAAGAAGGACGAAAGAAAAGAATCCTCTACGTACACATACTCAAAATGTACATCCCAGCCCAACCCACCCCAATGCAACCCCGCTCCCTCTCTCAAGCCTCCCATACGATCCTCCTCATAGTCCTCATCCCCATCTTCTGCGGTCTCTTAACCGCATCTTTACTCTCATGCTACTACTACCGAGCTAGTATACCTACACTAAAGTAGTTTTAAAGCTGAGAGACGAGATACATATATCTTTTCCCTTTCTTATAGAATCTACTAGGCAGCTAGTTTATTTACCCTCAATTCAAAAATACCCAGTATGATACCACTTCTAAATCACAAAGCTAGTGAATATCCCATCCTCACTTCCCAAAATCTCACCCACCATCCCAACCATCCCTAACCCCAACAAAGAAAAAGATTCACAAAACACCACCCCCATCACATCCACCGCAATCACCACCTCTCCTCCCCTCCATAAAAGCCCTCCCCTCCCCTCCCTACCAATCCCACTAAAACCCGAAATGTCCCCCACCACCCTCCCCCTCTTCCTCCCCATCCTCCTAACCCTCTTCTTCTCCCCTCTCACCGCATCCCTACTTCTCATCTACTACTTCCGCAAATCTAGAACGCGGCATCGAGAGCGTGAGCAGCAGGTGGAGATGGGGGTGTGGGTTCGAGACGGGATGGCGGGTATGAAGCAGAAGGAGATTGGCAGTGGGAAGGGGAAGGGAGTTATGAAGGGGAAAGAGAAGGAGGAGAGGAAGAGTAGGTTTAAGGAAGAGTTCGGGGATCATGTTCCGCCTTTTCGAATCGAGATGTTGGGGGAGGGGGAGGGGGGTTGCGTTGTGGTTTGGGGTGGGTTTGGCGAGGGGGACGTGGTGGGTCGAGTTGATTCTGGGGATGCGCAGGTGGGAGGTGCCGATATGGAGGATGCGGAGATGGTGGGAGCGGCTGAGGTGGAATAGTCGTATCTCTCTAGGACGAGGGGGTCAGAGAGATAGGTAATCGAGGATGGAAAGCTACTTTTTCATAGTTGGAGAAGGAGAAGGTAGCTTAGACTAGGAGCGCTTCTGAGACGCTTTATGCGTTACGCTCGAAATGAGTTTACGAACTTTTCGTCATGTCTGCAGAGGCTAGATTGATGTTATTTGTGAAGAGTTTTTACTTCCGGGAACGGGAATAAGTAACGATAGTGACTGAGAGAAAGAAGTTAAAACTTACTTACCACCCTATTGACTTTTCCTCTCCAGCTAAAATTCTTGGAAAAAAAATAACCTTAATATCACCTCACCATACTCAAAAGCCCGCACAATCCGAATATCGAAACTTCGTATGATTTACCTAAAGACCTATCCATCGCTATGCCTATCCTATAATAATTACAATGTTGCATATCACTCATTTCTCATGATGCCAACTACCGAAACCCAGAGAAACCAAAAGAACCTCCCCACCCCCCCCAATGCCAAGAATTTTTAAAAAGTTTTTTATACAATTATGTTGAACGGGGCCTAGGGAACCACCTTCGCGGGTATACAATCGCCGGTGTATTGGGCCCCACTGGAGGAATCTACTCTACATACATCATGCTCATCTCTCCTTCTCCTCCATGGCTTGAGGGACGGAGTGGTGGAACTCTGGGATCAGGATACTAGGTGGACGGATGGTATTCGAGGAGCCTCTCTCCTCCACCGCTTTAGCGATTTTGGGCTCCGCGACCATAGTTCCTGGGACTTTGTTTCCTGTATCTTCTTCTATCCACATGCGTCCTTCGACTCGCTGCTCTGCTACTACTGCATCTTTCTCGACGCGCTTCTCAGCTATCCCGCGCCAGATTCTCTCGGTCTGAGTAGCGAATTCCTCAACGTCGATGTCGGGCTCGTTGAATCCTGAGTCCTGGTGTCTAGGTGGAGAAAATCGTCCAGAGATTGTGCTAAAACCCGTATCGCCTCGAGAGAACGTGCTTCCAAGGATAGTGCTGTCGGTTTCGGTGCGGACTTCGTTCTCCAGCTCCGTTAAGGCCTCGGTATCAACTGTCCTCTTCAGGTCAATCATTGACAAGGCTTGATTGATTTCCCTGAGATTATTTAGGTCGCGTTCCCGGCCTTCCGCATCTGAGTCCGAATCGTAGGATTCGTGGTTTTCCTGTTGGTACAGCAAGTGTAAGCGATCGCTGAAACTAGCATTCGGGAAATTATGGGTATTCCTATTCGCATCCGTCACGTTCGTGTTCGCGGTCGTATTCGCGGCCGTGGTGGCTGTGTTCGTGGTGGCGTTCACGATAGGTGGCTGCAATTCGGCGACCGTGGAAAGCTGCAAAGGCGTCCCATCATTCTTCCCGGACCCATCGAGCGAACCCTCCAAACTCAATTCTCCAGGTGGCGTTGTGATGCACACAGTTGCTGGCTCGCGATCTTGATTGCCGAAATTGTGGGCCTCGATTCCGAGGCTGCCTCTCTGCACGAGTCTCGTATCGCCATCAACATAGACTTGTTCCCATCGGGTTTCGCGACTCGCGGGGATGCTGGGCGGGTCATTATCGAGTTCGCTGTCATCAAGAGACATTATGGAGCGAGGTGCATCGGGATAAGGAGAATAGACATATCTTCGACCACCAGGAGAATCGCGTCGCTGACGTTCGGTATTGGGAACGATGTAGGAGCCCGAAGAGCCAATGTATGTCGTTGATGGTCTACAACCTTCTAGAAGAATGCCATCGTTCGAAACTGACGAGCGAGGGAGGGAGGAAACGCGACGGCGGAAATTGGAAATGTCTTCGAGATCTACAGCAGTAGTTGGATCGATGTATTCTCTGTCGGAGCGATGGGGCGACACGCTTTGGCGGGTGTTGATCCATGTTCCCGGAGGATTGGTTGACGAGTCCGGGAATTTCAGGAGAACATCTTTTGCTGCTGGTCTACCTCGAGGGTCGTCACTGAGACATGCAACAACAAGGTCGCGGAAGTATGGTGGGATAGTGTTCGCGCGGGAAAAAGCACGCGAGAGAGGACGTTCTTGGCGTTCGGGCTCATCTTGTTGCTCGGCGAGAGCCCACAACACCATCCCCAGCTGAAAGAGATCAGACTTGACACCAATGTAAATGGAAATCCGCTGGCCGCTTTCGATAAGTCTAGCAAGTTCAGGAGGTTCCCATCCAACGGGACAGCCTCGGCGGTTGATGTCGATGATTTTCGCGTCGTCCTTATCATCGATGACAATATTTGACAATGTGAAATCGCCCTGCACAAAACCAGCCTCGTGTACTTCGGAAAGACCCTCAACGATTTGCTTTGCCCATCGCTCTCGGCGTTCCCAAGGAAGTCGTTCGGTATTCTTGAGGTCGTAAATGAGATCCACGAGCGCGCCTTGATCGGCATAGCTGATTAACAATCCTTTGATTAGCTCTCCTTTATCATCAACAATTATGCCCTCGAATTTGATGACGCTCTTCGAATTCTGCAGATTGTAGAGCGCATTGATCTCGTAGAGAAATTCCTCCACAGCATCTGGTCCTGGAATCTCTTTCTTGATGTAGACTCTCGATCCCACGGTGACTTTGTACACAAACCCGGAAATATGCGAATCGAAGCATACAGCGCTCTCGCTGAATCTGTCACAAGGAAGGTGTTCGACGGCGGCGAGGCCAGGATACGAAATGATCTCATTGACATCTTCGGTTACGTGGACGTGAAGGCGGCCTTCAGCTGTCTGAAGCTTGAGGTTAGTGACCGTGTCGTAGAACTGAATATCCGGAAGTGAATCCCGGATAGCTTCATAGATGCGCGCACTCTTATCTCGCTGGTAGTGTAGACTCTTCAGATCCGCTTCCAGTGAATCTGGTTGTATATCCCGATAGTCGCAAGAAACCGTAACTCTCCTCCATTTGTTTGGCTCCTCGGCATAAGTGAGGAAGAATTTCTCGCGGTCCGACATGTCGCGAAAGTGCATGCTGAGATTAAGTATCCATTTCGCCTCCAGTTCTTCCTGCAGTTGAGCGTCGTCGACGTCGGATGTAGAGTCATGAAGGTCCGTCATGTCGCCAGTCGTGGAAAGTGGTGGCGGCGGCTCTCCAGGCGGCAGCTGTCCTATACTCTCCTCAAGACCATAATCAATCTGCCTTGATCCAGGCGGAATATTTGAGCCCTCTCCACCACCTATTATAGACATGTGCTGAATCTGACTGGCATCCGGACTTCGAACTTCGGGTGCGGATATCGAAGGTTGGGGCATGGGAGGGGGAGATAGGGTTCGCTTCGGTTGATTGCTGCCTCTCCTGTCCATAGATGACGCTCTTCGCTGTTCAGCATCAAGAGGCACCGGACAAAGTCGATCTCTCATCTCAGATTGTTGCCGTTTGAAAGTGAGAGGCCGAGGGAGCCCAGGCATAACCTTCCTGCTCGGCCTTCTGCTCAACATGCCCGATGGCCTACCATTCTCCTTATTAGACTCATCGTGCTCTTGCTTCTCATTTTCCGAACCAGGTGGAGGTTCTTCGTCTTCCCTCTTCAGCCAATTGCCAATCTTCTGGAAACTGAGCCGACTCCACATGTTCCTGTGTTCCTGTGGTCTTGACGCTCGCGCCGGCTGTCCATCCCCATCTGTAGCGAAGAATTGCGGCATGTTCAGAGCAGCAAGACACCAATCTCACCAACCACAAATCGAAGCCGCGGACTCTGAATCGAGTCCTTGGAGGACCAACTCTCTTCCTTCAATCCAACTCCGCACCAGTGGAGACCAGATAGTAGTAATAGGCCAACAAAGCACCAGCGAAGCACGTCCAACGCAGTGCTGCTTTTGTTTCGAATCAATGCAAAAGGCCTGTTATGGAGGTGCAGACTTCATGCCGTGATGTATCCTGGTGTAACGTGAAGTGCGGAGGTCCATCTAGATCATGCTTCGGTACACGCAAAGGATATTGTAATCGGATGGTCGAGGTTCCTGGTGCGGTGCACAGCCTCTCAATGTAGGCGCCTACGCAACTATTTACTATTTCAGTATAGAGATAGTAGAACAATAAGTAGCCGGAGGGCGCTATTTGATGCGGAAGGCTGAGGCTGAGGAGAGATAGGCAGGGCGGCTCTGGACGATTTGGGCGAAATGTGGTGGTCGGGCGAAGAGTGTTGGGAGGAGTCCGCTGAATGATGAGTGAGGCTGGGCAGCTCTTCTCTGCCTGTGCTTTGGGTGCTGGGTGCCCCCCGCGAAAAGGGTACCGAATAACAACACGGCGTAGAACTAGGCCAGTTAAGCCCAGATCTATGGTGAGAAGGCTGCCGTAAGACCTGGCAAAGCGGCCTATGACTGCACAGAAGAGGAGGTAGAGGTACAAGAGAGCGATGAGACGGAATGATTGAATATTACTATCGGACAGCGGGACAGACAGTCGTATGTGCGACTCGAGCAATAAGTCAGTGGCTGCCACACCTCTCTCCATGTACTCCGTATTACTGCCTTGCCCCCTTCAATCTGTCTCTGCTTGCTCCAATGCCTGTCTGTTCCTGTTGGTTGACCGCCATCTTTCCCGGCTGACAGCCGAGGCCATAGAGGAACACTCATATGGAACTCCCAACCACCCAGATATTACCAAGATTTCTCGAGGACCATACTCCGTCCGATGACGGATACGATTATGATTCCTCCAGCTTACTCTCCTACAAGTCCTCCAGCCATTGACTTTGCACTAGAAGCCCCACAATGCACCAATGTTACCACCAGCAGGTTGTTTGCAGCGCAAGGTCCGCGTAGCCCTTCCATCGGGTGTCAATATCGCAGGACTGAGCGACATGCAGCAAGCCTAGCCATTCGTCCCCGCTGCACGCATAGTATTCCCCGCCGCCCAATCGCTCCATATCGGAAGACGCGTGAGCAAGGAGGGCAGGGGGGAAGAGTAAGAAAACAAGAGCAAAAGTGAAGCAACACCATCGTCTTTCCGGCTTCCACTTCAGCCCTGGGGCTTGTGGCTTGTAGGACCTATTGCGCTGGCAGAGGAGGGAAACCTTCAATGCATTGGATGCGTCATTGTGTTGGACACGTCAATCGAGTCTCAAGAATTGTCCAATCCACGAGGAGACTCATGCTGCATCCTCCAAGAACAAAAGCTGCGAACAGCTCATCATAACCTGCGCCTCACCCACGGTGCAGTTCAGTCCAATTCCGGTCAGTTCCAAACTTTCATCGTGCAGAGAATTAGGGGAGGTTTGACGCCCAACGCTATTGTCAAAACAGACTGCATACATAAGTGCGTGGGATTTTGGGGAGTCGTGGTTTTGCCGTTTCCGCAACCCATGTCAAACTTTAGCTAAAGAAGCGCCCCCCTCTGCAAAGTCGTGCATCAAAAGAGTGTGCCATGCAGGATCAGAGACAAGGCCCGGCCAGATAAATTAACTCAACGGCCGCCAGTGCTTGCTTTTTGCCGTCCTAAAGCCCCGCTTCCAGTCCTTCATATCATGTAGGGGAGAGGGGGTGGCTTTGTAATCTTTTACATTCGGCGGGGAGATCCGCGATGTTTTTTGGTGTTGAGGGGAATTTTGCTTGTGATGCGATATACGAGAACTCATGCCAGTTGGCAGAAATCATCGTGGACTTTTTGACTTGTTTCTCCTATGTATCGGTCCGTTCCGCGATAATGTGTCTAAATGCTGTGTCGTTGAGCTATTAGGGTTTTGGGAAAGGCGGACCTGGCGGGACGGGTATCGTGAAGGGATCATGCCAGTCTAATGGGCAATAAGATCGACGATCGCGAGAATTATTACTACGCTGAACTACGACAAACTTCAAGAAATTATATTCGTTGGTTTTGAAATCTTAATATACATTCCATGGGGTCCCCATACATTCCTCGTATCTCTAAATACTATCGTTGGAGATGTGAGCAACCGCTAATGCAGAATGCCTTCGATAAACGAGGCCAGAATCTCTATACATAGGTATAAAAGGAGCGGAGAGGGCAGTATTCAACATCAACCAAAACATACAACGCGCATATCTCCTCTCCGGTCGACGTGCAGTCCAAAGAATCAAGAACGCCATATGCCACGGCTGCGTCCGAAGGCCCCTATGCCAGAAAGCTCGAGTTTGCAACCCGACAAAATAACGCCGGTCTATGCAAGGTAAGTATGTACTAGAAATGACGGGAAATCTTTATGCAAATAGCCTGTCTGACTTTAGAATATGATACTTGGCACCATGAGTGATTAGTCGTCCTCCTCTTCGACCTCGGATTCGGCTTTGGCCACTGATCCTTCTTTCTTGGCAGAACTCTTAGGTTTCTTCAACTCTTTCTGCCAGAGAGTATTGGCGGCATCACGATCAAGACCGGGGAAAACTGATGAAAAAACTTCGGAGTACCAGCTGACTGGTTTGCCTTCGATGCCTTCTTTGATATTCTGTGAAGGGATTAGTGAGCGAGTTCAAGAAATGTTTCACGACAATACTTACCTCAGGCAACTCGAGCCAGTCACTCAAGTTATCTTCTGGGAAGATAATCATCTTGGCGCCTGCACGTCGTGCTGCAACAGTCTTTTCGCGTAGTCCTCCAATTCGTAATACTTTTCCGGTCACTGTAAGCTCTCCAGTCATGGCAATCGTAGGGTTGAGAGGTTTATTGAGAGCTAGACTAAGCAGGCTCGTCGCCATAGTAATACCGGCACTCGGTCCGTCCTTCTGGACGGCACCTTCGGGACAGTGGAGATGAATCTTGGCGTGTTCGAAGAAACGGTTCTTAGGGTAGTCTCGAGCCACGACACCTTTGGCGAAACTATAGGCAATGAGAGCAGACTCTTTCATTACCGCCTTCAGGTTACCTGTACGTTCCAGGCCAGGATGAGATGAATGTGAAAGAGCGTTTTCAAGGATCGATTCGACGTAGAGAGCGGCACCTCCCATTTGAGTCCATGCCAAGCCCATAGCTACACCGGCGGGGGTGGTATCATAAAGACGATCGGAAGTAAAGATAGGAGGCCCGACATAGTCCTTCAAATTGTCTTTGTCGATTTTCACGTGTACGGAATCCGGCACCTTTAGCGCGATGCGTGGTTGTGCAGTAGTTTCGTTTTCAACATTCTGGGAAGTTTCTTTGACGTCGGTCTGGTCTTTTTCTGACTCTGCTTGGGCTACCTTGCCTTCTTCAGTCAAGGCCTTGTCTTCCGAGAGCACATCCTCGCCAAGGTCTTGAATGATCTTGAGGGCTGATTTTCGATACACTTTCTCGATTTGTTTCTTGAGATTGCGGACCCCACTCTCGCGACAGTACTTGTTGATCAGTTCAACAATAGCATCCTTATTCAGCTCGACATCGACATCTTTAAGACCACTGACTTCTTTTGCCTGCGGGGCAAGGTACTTTTCGGCGATGGCCATCTTCTCATCAGCAACATAACCGGATAACTCGATCATTTCCATACGGTCCAGCAAAGGCCGAGGGATAGTGTCTGTCATGTTTGCTGTGCATACGAATAGAACCTTTGACAGATCCACGGGGACATCCATGTAGTGATCTAGAAATGAGTTGTTCTGCTCTGGATCAAGAAGTTCCAGTAAGGCAGATGCGGGGTCACCATTGTGACCTCGTCCAATCTTGTCGATTTCGTCAATGAGAATCAAAGGGTTTTCGGTTTGACACTTTTTGAGAGCTTGAATCATTCGACCTGGCAAAGCGCCAACATATGTTCGTCGATGACCCTTGATCTCGGCAACGTCGGATAATCCACCAACGCTGAACCGGTAGTACTGTCTGTTGAGGGCCCTCGCAATGGACTTGCCAATACTTGTTTTGCCGACACCGGGAGGGCCAACCATGCAGAGAATCTTGCCTTCGACTGTACCTCGAAGTTTACCAACAGCGATGAATTCAAGAATCCGATCTTTGACATCCTTCAAGCCATAATGATCCTCATCAAGCACCTCTCGTGCATGCTTGATTCCGAAATTCTCGGCGCTTCGTTGACCCCAAGGCAGTTGTGTGAGCCAGTCAAGATAATTGCGCGTGACGTTGAACTCAGAGGCAGCGGGTTCCAAATGCGCAAGCTTGTTGAGTTCTTCTTCGAATACTTTCTGCACTGCTTCAGGCATTGCCAGTTTGTCTGCTTTTTCTTTGAACTTTTCGAGCAGCTTGTCTTTACCGTCGGACTCAATGCCAAGCTCCCGCTTGATACCCTTCATCTGTTCCATCAACCAGTATTCGCGCTGTTTTTTCTGAATTTTGTTCTCGACATCCTTCACAATCTTTGACTTTAGCTGGGCATTCATGAACTCCTTTTTCAAAACAAGAAGACCTTTACTTAGACGATCCTCAATGTTCATAGCCTCGAGCACCTCTTGGAGCTCGTTGGAGTCTGCTTGGGCGACGGCTGCCGCGAAATCTGCAAGTTTGTCTGGTTCGTCTCCGACATTTCCGGTAGTCTGAATGGAATACGTTTGAATGTGATCTCTGAATAAAGTGTCCAGCTGTGCAATCTCTTTGAAGGTATTGACAATTTCACTCGTGAGAGCGGGTATGACGACATTTTTCTTTTTATCGAAGGGCTCCTCTACCAGGTTCTCCACATTGGCTATGCTGACTGAACGCCCGCGTAAGAAAGATGCAGTTTGATGATACCTGGATATGTCGAGTGACTCGGTACTATTCTCTTCGAAGCTGGCGACAACATCCCCCTTCGTCTCAGCAGACTCGCTCACTTTCTTGACAGAGTCTTCTACTGTAGCTTCGACAGCAGGAGGTTCCTTTCTGCTGGATGTATCGATTGCCGCGACTTGACTTGGCGACATTAGCGAAGACATTTTTATTCGACGATGAGGGTATAGGACGCAAGTCATGGAGAAATTGTCGTCAGCGCCGACAGGAAATGCACTCGTAACTTGACAGAATGTGCCCACGTCGTAGACTTCATTTGCGTCTTCGATGACATCCTTATCCGCGTCGTCATCTTTGAGTAAAAAGGCGCCAATATATGGTTGTCCGCGTTTCACCATATCTGCGATGGCTTGTCCAACCTCCTTGTTTCTGATTGTAATCGCTTTGTAGAGCCCAGGAAACAGGGGTCTCTTTGCAATTGGTATCGCCATAATCTGAGGATAGACTTCAGGTATTGAGGGCTTGATGAGGGACCGATCGGCTTGTTTGCGTTTTCTGCCGGAGCCATCTCCTCCGCCCGGCGCATTTTCTCCAGAGCTACCGCCAGACGCTGCCGCTTTAGTATCAGATGATTTGGACGTTGGTATAGGTTCCGGTAATTTGGGCTTGGCTTCGGCATCCTCTGCATCCTCTTCTGGTCTTATTTCTTTCGTTTCCTCTGCATTTTCAGCTTTCTCCGATCTCTCTTCCGGGTTCTCCTGTTCATCAGGTACCGCCTTTGAGCCTTTGTCCTTCGATAGATGTTGAGTCGTTGAAAATTTGCGGGAGGCGAACAACGAAGTAGGGTATCTGGTGTGTCGCGAGACGGTTTGATGGTACGATCGGGAGGCGGAAAGGGGAGAAGACGTTGTATGTCTAATAGCGCTAGCTGTAAAACGTGAAGCATGGCGGAACGCTGTTCTCCATGGCAGATTCTGTCCGTATAGCATTGTAGTGATTATCGGCCTCGCCCTGTAGAAGTGGCGCTACTGTTACAATAAATAGATGCAGGAGCCGTCGGGGGGCTATCAAAGAAATGCAGTACCTCCCAAACAGATGACGGAAAGACGAAAGGGAGGTATTACAGAAGGAGGAGAGCGAAGAGGAGAGGGATTGGCGAAGGCGAGAGAATGATGATAGAAGTTCTTACCAATCTCGAAATGTTCACATCATGGCGCACCTCCGAAATCTCCGACGCCAAGCCGGCGAAACAATGATCCGTCTCATCCTGTCAACACCACGCCGAGCATCGCAATAATCCTACAAACATACACATATGATTGACGGGCTTCGGTACTCACTTGCCTTTTAGCGTCTCTAAACTTCAATAAATGGCATGATTTTATTACCTTCCAATCCTGAGAGGCTCGGCGCAAGTATCCGTGTCGACGACCATTTTCAACTTACCTCTATTCTATTGTACACTACAGCACCCTAGATATGGCCTTGAAGATCTGCTCAATAAATCGTTTATCATTTGAGTTTTGGAATTCCTTGCGGAGAAAATTCATCTCCCAGGACGACCCTACTTCGGGAAGATTTTCGGCATGGAATTGCACGGGAGCATATATTAACAACTGACTGTTGATATTGGATATTGCGCAAGCAGATGACTCCAGAGTTGAATGCATCAATTCTTGTTTTGAGTAAGGCCTACTATTTCGAATTGTCATGGTTTTGTTCCTCCTGTCTTGTCGCTCCACAATGAGTGTGATAATTTGTTGGATTCCATGTTTAGGATTAATACCGTTGTCCCGTTTTCATGTCACTGCGGCATTTTGAGAATTTTAAGAATTAGCGCGAGTTAACAAGAACAGAGTTACAAAAGCTTGTTTGCGACCACATCGGCCACACGATACGAATCCCAAATACTCATCCAGATGTCATGGTCCTTGACCTTGCTAACACCATTACAACACTGTGATGTGCCGAAAGTATCGATCTTCGATTGCCTTTTTAGAACACAATCTTCATCTGTGAATCAGTTTGCCAATATTTTTCATCCACGGAAAGAGTGATTCAAGGAGCCTATTCATCTTCTACTTGCTTAGATTACTCAGCACAAAACACGGAAGTACGACGTTGAAAACAAGAAATGTGCTTGCAGGTCTACCATCATTTATGGGTCTCTTCGATCCATGGGTCTTGCTCCGAGGGGCAATCATTCGCGGCGAGAATCGCTAGAACTTCGGCAGGAAATTCTCTTCAATTGCATCCACTCAACAAATTCTTCGATCCCTTGTACCAACGTAGGAGTAGAGGCGGACTCTGGACGCCTGGATTCAATGAACCGAGGGTCTCGATATCTCATCTCCAGGAATGTATCCTTCAAAATCTGGTCGTCCTCAATGCTTATGCTGGTGACCGAATGGTCACGTTCACGATCTCTCACGTTATGAGAGCATCTCAAGACTACCCAATCAATGTGACAACATCAATGCGACATGCGCATTAGTTCGCCAAGTGGGCCCAAAAGTTATAAAAGCTGGATGTTTCTTTTTGGCTTACCTTCGGCAGAAACGGGATATCGGTAGTGCCCGGAGTACTATATCTCTCGCCGTTGCAAACCGATATCTTTGATTCGTTTGTAAAATATCATGGCGAATGACTACGTATCGACCGAAAAAGGTACGTGGCGAGAATTTCTGACGTGCCAATGCCTTTAAAAGGAAACTGACGGAAGCAGGCCCTCAAGCGCAATGTGACTCAATGTCAACAAATGTAACTGATGGAGGTGAGTCTCCTGTAAGACAAAAAATGTCCTATGCGGATAGCTCGGAAAAGGTTGTCGAAATTCATACTTGGGATGGTCCAAATGATCGTGACAACCCGTATGGAATTCCTCCAACAGACCCAGGAAATGGCGAGGACTGACATTGGTTCCATAGATTCAACTGGTCACTGAAGTATAAGTGGTTTCTCACCGTCACTATCTGCTTCATCTCTATCCTCACTGGTCTTCCGGCCGGTTCTTACGGAGCCGGAAACGATTATATGGCAGCTCGTTTCCATGTCCAAAACGAGCCTTTCCCGAATCTAGCCTGGGCTACAGCAAGCTGGAATGTTGGGGCAGCATTATTCCCTTTAGTCTTCGTACCCTTGACGGAAAATACTGGACGAATGCCTGGCTACTTTGTGAGTACCTCCCTCCTTGAACAACATCGTAATCCATTGGCTGATGTAAATATCAACGACAGGCCGCGTACATCATATTTGAATTATTTCTCTTTGGATCCGCCTTTGCCAACAACTTTGCAACATTAGTTGTAACGAGGTTCTTTGGAGGCGGTGCCTCTTCAGTTTCAATCAACATTGTTGGCGGAAGCATCAGTGATGTCTGGAAAGGGGACAAAGCTCGAAGTCTACCAATGTCTCTCTTCGGTTTCACGAGTGTTGCTGGAATTGCCTTGGGACCGTTTGTTGGCAGTGCAATTGTACAAATCCCTAAGCCTGCCATCGGCTTGGAAGATCCATGGAGATGGTAAGCTGCACTCTCGCTCTTTATATCATTACTTATCATTAATCATTTGAACGTAGGATCTATTATATTCAAATCGCTTATAACGCAGCTCTAATCCCCGTATTCTACATCATCCTCAAAGAAACTCGCGGCGACATTATCCTCGCCAAACGCGCCAAAAAGCTCCGGAAGACCACCGGACGCCCCGTCTACGCTACTTCCGAATTAGACAAATCCAACATCTTCGAGCTTCTCAAAGTCTCCTTCATGCGTCCAACGAAGATGCTTCTCACCGAGCCCGTCGTCACATTCTTCACCCTCTGGATCTCCTTCGCCTGGGGAATCCTGTTCCTCTTCTTCTCCTCCGTAGTCCAAACCTTCTACGCCACCTACGGCTTCAACACCTTCCAGACCGGAATGATCCAATTAGCAATCACAGTCGGCGCTCTCATTGGGACCCTCATAAACCCATTTCAAGACTATCTATACCTCCGCACCGCACACAAGAACACCGAAAGACCAGGTAAACCCATCCCCGAAGGACGTCTTTATACTAGTATCCCAGGCAGTATTCTTTTCACGGCTGGTCTCTTCATGTACGGCTGGAGTTCCACACCCTCTGTGCATTGGATCGTCCCCACCATCGGCGTCTGCATCGTCGGCGTAGGAATCTACTCCATCTACATGGGCGTCGTCAACTACCTCATAGACGCCTACGAGAAATACGCCGCCTCCGCTCTGTCTGCTGCTTCACTTGGTCGGAATACCTTCGGCGCTTTCCTCCCTTTCGCTTCCTATCAGCTTTTTAATACCCTCGGCTATGGATGGGCGGGGAGTTTGCTGGGTTTTATTGGGCTGGCGTTGAGTGTTGTGCCGATTGTGCTTGTGATGAAGGGACCGGAGATTCGGAGGCGGAGTCCGTTTATGTTGGAGAGTACGTTTGCGGAGGGGGAGGCGGATGCGACTGTGGGGGATGTTGCTGGGGGACCGCCTGGAGCGACGAGGGCGGAGGTTTGAAAGTGGGTGAGATGAGGAATATTTGGTAGGGGATTGTAAATATCACGACAAAGCAGGTTTCATTGATAGTAGATCTATTGTTTTCATCTACTTACGACTCAGAGTTTAATGTCTAGCTTACTTTGAAGATTATCGAATGTAGGTTATACCCATCAGAATCCATCCCTGATGTCGAGTAGCATTTCCCAAAAGACGCTTTCGCTCTTCCCGTTCTCCATCTCACCTCTCAAATGAATCCGAATTCGACTCCTCTAACATATCTTCATCCACAAGAACCACCAAGGCAACAATATCATCAGGCCACTTACCATCATTATATTCCTTAATCCGAAACCACCCAAATGCTTCGCGCCACAAAGCCGCCGGTACCAAATCCTCCTTCACCATCTTCAAGTTCTTCGAATGCTCACACCTGGCGAAGAGATACGATACCAACTTGCACAATGCAGAGCCCGCACAAGCAGTTGCGTAAACGGTCTCCAATGTCTGCACGTCGAGATCAAGATGTGGTTTCGATCGGGGGTTCTGGGTATTGGTATGGAATATCTGTTTCGCATACACGTTCTGCAAAACCGGGATTTGGGTCTTCTGTGCCAACAGCCAAAGCTTGCAAAGCGCATTCACGTCCTTCTTGCGGACTTTCTGAGTGTATATCCACTCAACAAGCATCCCTGCGATCTCCGTGTTTGCAGGTAAGACATGAGATCGGTCTTTTGGGGGGCAGTGCTTTGAGAAATAAGGTGACTTGGAGGCGAGAAGGCTTATGGGGACATGATAATCGACTGTGTTGTCTCCGAGGTGCGTACTAGGAGCTGGATGACCCGAGAGTATCATCGTGGGGCCGGAGTAGAGGCTTCCGGAGTTGATGAACTTTGGTGTGTTAGCTGAAGGTTTGGAACCTGCTGTCTCTGCCTCTGCTTTTGCTTCTGCTGCTCGAGCAGCACGTTGCAACTCACGACGCCGCGTAAAAGCTTTTCCTAGCTGAGCTGCTGTCTGCTTCGGAGCGCCCGCAGAGGTCTTACTCCCCAAGATCTTAAGTTGCTCTTGGATTTCTTCCAGCGATAGAGACGACTCTGGCTCAGACACC
>AJFK01000366.1:0-62123 GCA_000467715.1 Hysterium pulicare CBS 123377 | reverse complement strand
AAAAAAAAAAAAAAGGAACGCCAAAATGCCTATATTCTTTATCCTAATTACATAAAACCCCCCTTTCTAGGTAGGTAGTTCTCCTGACCACCCCATTAAACCACACCCAAGCCCGAAAACACGATATCCAAAAACTCCATAACCCACAGACTCCAATCGCCTGGAGAAAACGCCCCCAAACCGCCCGGGTGCAGATTGAAGTTTGTTTGGGTTTCAAAGGTCCCCGAAGCTCTTTTAGTCTTTCCATCGTGCTAGGAACTTGGCCATGTCGTCGGATGGCATGGGTGCGTTTGGAGCCTGTTGGGAAAAGCCCACATTAGCAAATGCAGTCCTAGTTAAGGAAAAAGGTGGAAGTTTGAGGAGAAGAGAACTCACCGTATTCTCCATCGAAGAAACCGAGAAAGTCTGACTCATAGTCATAGTAGTAAGCTGAACCGGAATCGGCAAAAACGTCGTCGCAACCGTATACGCGCTCGTCGGGAACAGCGGCGTAGCCTTCTTCTTCGTGATCTTAGTTCCAGGCACGGGTTGCATGGGCGCGAATTTCGTGAGGCCCGTTTGTAGGGTGTAGGGCATTGCGTAGTCGGATGGGTCTGCTGTGGCGCCGGCGGCTGGGTTGTTGGCGTTGCCGGCGACGGCGTTTATGACTGCGGGTCCGTCGGTGCCCGTTACGGTTTTTAGACCTGTGGTTACGGCGGCGGGGAATGTGCCTGTCATGCCGGAGAGGGAGAAGCGTTGGGAGAAGGTTGTTATGGTGCCGCCGGCTGTGGCTGTGGAGATCATTTTTAGGAAACTATGGGGACGGGTGGGATTAGTCTTGGGTTGTTTTGAGATGTATGAGAATGAGGTGGAGGGATTGTGGTTGGGAGGGGTGATATTGAGGGGCGTACTATGCATTCTTTGGGGTACTGGCTCCTATGCCGACCTGAATCATTCCGGAAGCTGTCTTCCCCGCAGAGTGTTGGCCGGCTGTAGTGATGGGAGCAAGTTGTATCTATAAAAATAATCAGCTTTCCTCTCCAGTGTTGCTTCAACTTATTTCTTAATGTTGTCCCCTTACATATGTACCATCGTCATTGCCGCCGGCGCACAAGAACAGCTGGTAGGTTGTGAGATCTGACAGCGACGGAGCATCTCCAGAATCCTTCCACTCCACTGCTATTGCGCTGCCACCAGTGAGCTGTGCACTTGCAGCTGGTTTCGTGAATTCAGGGTATGCGGCGATGGAGGAGGCGAGCGTCAACAGCAAAAGGGGAGTTTCGAAGAGCATCGTGTGAGTTTGTACTGTACAAGCGAGCGTCGTTGCCGAGAATGGAGAATGTTGGGCAAGTACTCGGAAGGATCAAAGTAGACGGGTGGTGCAGTTGTTGGTTAAAGAGAGTGGGTGTGGATGTTTGAGGAGTGAGAGTTGGTGTCGATTCGATGTCTTGGATGCGGCTCGCATAGATTACGCCAATCCTGAACGCCTTCCCGTTTACGCTAGACTCAACAAGGACAGGTGCATTCTTTCCTGTTTCGCCGCTCAATTTATAAAACAATCCTTTGACTTCGGCGGCCATGTTTGTAGACGGATGATATTGTTGCTGGAAGTTCGTTTTCACTACTTTGGCAAAGAGCTATGGCAGTCACGTGCCAGCAGAGCTCTATTAGTCACCTCGTAGACTCCGCAGGCAGCAGAACGCTTCCTCGAAGTTGGGACGGTGAAGAACAACACCATGAGGCTGGAGCAAATGTACCGCAGTTGGGTGAATGCCTAGTTCGAGTTCATTGTGATCACGTGGCTAGATATTGTAGAAAGTGCGGTCATCACTGTCGATGTCACTATCCCAAAGCCAAAGTTCGCCATAGAGTTTCTAGGCAAGTGCACCCAGATCGTTGTATTTCCTAATTCTTAGGACATTAATGATGCCTCGCAAGGCCAAATAGGCATCGCTTGTGTGGTATCCATTGAGTGTAGTGTACAATTTCATAATGCATCGAGGCTCTGCAATCGCAAGAATAAGAAAAAAAAAGGCCTCGTGTAGTTGTGAAAAAGAGAAAAAACCACCGGGTATCAAGACCATCGATATTCTCTGGTCTGAATATCCAGCAACCTCCGCAAATCGCTTCCCGAAAGATGTCCTTGTTGGGCAAGATGCAGGGTAAGATGCAGGGTATTGTGCTCAATGAATGTGCCCATTCGATGCTCGTCGGAAATATAAACAAATAGCCACCCTTTTTGGGGCAAATAGCAAACTCCTGTCCAGTCTGGACCCATGAACTGAATCGGAAAATGCAAATAAGAAGATAGTCAATCGATGTCTATTTGCAAGACATGTCCGCAATTAAGCGGCGACTGACTTTTGGCGAAACGGTAGTGCCGGGAGACGAGGTTGGAATGATGCGGGCAGCTTCGTGCAGAGTGTTGCTGCATGGGCGGCTTGCTGCAACAACATTGTCCTCTGGTAAAGAGTCTCCGCGTTCACTTGTAGCTCAAAGTTTGTCAAATAACAAACACTGATCTCGAGCATCTTTAATTCCTTCTCGCTGACACCTCCGACACCAGCGAAGCGTGCCTGTGGGTATCGCAGATCTTCCAATGCCTTCATAGCCACTCTCAGACTGCCCAGTACAAGTCGGTGTATAGTCCTAGCTGTCACAGGGACAAGCCTCTCCTCCACGGCCAACCTGTATATGTATGTGCCGGCCGCAAGCCAGACTGCAGTGGACATGGGGCAATAACGTTGCAGGCGTAGTAGGTATTCTTCGAGCGTGACGGCTGGTGGTCTCTTCGAGAAAAACTTACGCGCGATTGCTTCTTGTTGTACATGAACAGGCTCAGCATATGCTCCAACGTCTGCTGTAGATGGTTCCGACATAGAGGCTTCAGGACTCTCGATGTTGACATTGCGGAATGTTGGCGTCTTCATGTCATCGGCAGGTACTGGCGTCGCAGGTCTCGAGGAAGTTCGCCTATGGTGCTGTCGGAAGTTCTCCTTCCCTCCAGAAAAAGTCCTTGGTGTGGTTGGACGACTGATGGGTGGAGTAGGTGGGATGTCTCCTGTAGCATTTGACAGGGCCAGGACAGAACGCCATAGTATCTTCACGGCCGTTTCTGGCGCGATAGAATGGACATCCCACTGTGCATCTCCTGGCGGAGAAGGCGCATTCTTGTTAGGAGAGGAGATTTGAGGTATGACTCCCTGGTCGGCGGAGGGATTTGGTGGGGACGGAGGTTTGTAGTCGGTTCCTGAGGGGGAACTGCTTGCTTTTTGTGGAGAGGCCATTGGTTCTTGGAAGGCGGATCGACTCGCCCGAAGCTGTACCACTAGGCGTATCAATATTGCGATTGTCGACGAGCTGAATTTGGTGGTCTCCTGAGAATACTGTTGGGAAGGGCCATTCGAATATGAGGAGAGCTCGACGTTAAGCTAATTGGAACAGACCACATGAGCATTGTTCGTCTTCGGTGCGAGTCCACTGACCGAGTGGAGGAACGTGTCGAGGGCGTCTCGAACACTACCTAGAGACTTTCCCAAGCTGCGGGAGGACGAAGGGTGTCGAGTGGGACGGAATTAGGCTGCGAAGGTGCCGTCCAATACCAGTTTGGCCCGCCGGCCCGAGCGAGAGGAATTGGGAGGCAAGGCCAGCACAGTCTGCTTTACTGCGCCTATAAGCGGACGATAGAGTGCAGCACCTGCAGGTGCTCTGGGAGAAAGAGAGCGCCTGTCGAGCATGCGCTCGAGGGGAATGTTGGGGTACAGCAACAGAGCAGCAGTGGCGATCCCCTCACATAAATACAGCTAATAGCTCAGCACACTATGCGATGAACGCATTCCGAGTTTCCCCAATGTCCATGCCGAAAAGGGCGGGGTCAATAATAGCAGCGAAGGTAGAGCCGAGCTGGGACAGCCCTTTCGATAGATGGCTTGACTTGGGCGCTTCACGAGGGTCCACAGCTGCCTCTTCGAAGAAACAAAGACTGCTGGTCACAAGGTGGTCTTTTCACGAAGCCAAGACTGTGGTTTACAGTATCGCGTGGCTGGCCAGAACGGCGCTGGCAATTGAGGGCGAACGTGGACAGAGTGGACCCTCGCCAACTCCTAGGGGCTGGTGTCCGGCAACACGAGTAAAATGACTTTTATTTTCTGGAAAACACGTGCTGCACAGTTTGAGTAAAGCGTGTAGTAATCAATATTGCTGAGTGATGCCCATCGATCGAGCTGCCTGCGTGTGATCTCTCACTAACTTGTCAAATGCAGGGAACCTGATTGGGAAATCCGTGATGCCGTCGGACTGTCATGTCCCAGCCTCACGCCACTCTGGTTCGCCATTGAAGTCTGCATCGGGGATGCGGGAGAGGTTGCACAGCCAGCATCTGAGCTCCAATCGTCTGCAGCCTCGCCTGGAATAACAGACTATAAGGCTGAAAGACAAACCGGTCTACGGATACACGTGTTCATATGCAAAGGTACGTAGCGTCGTACGAAAGGCGTGCGTCCGAAATGTTGATAGAGAAGCACTGTTTCTCCTTTGCTGAGGACTTTACTAAAGGAAATTTAAATGACAATGTCTAGGTCCATCGCTAGTTTAATGAACTTGAAAGCTCACAACCTTTCGGAGTTTAGTGATCCATGGCATCGTTAATTTCGTGGCGCGGAGATTCCTCGAGATGGAAGCTCGTCAAGATGAAATGGTCGCAATAAATGCTGCGTAAACAAGCTTACGTCCGCTAGCAGCCATCATACCACACTTCAGTAGACCAATGTGTTGAGTCTTTTGGTACGGTACGCCGTTCGACTGTGACAGCAGCCCGACAGCCTAAGGGTATCCAGAGTTACAAAGGCGACGGATTTCCCGTGCCTAGTAGTATGGTAAGAGCCCATGAAAGAGGAGTACGTCGATCTTTCTATTCCACTACGCTTTGCAACCTTTCGAAGGAATATCGTTCTCTATTGCCCCTCGTTTGACGGCTAGGATTCTATACGAGGACCGATGCTGCTCAGACAGGACTTCTACTATCGGTGCAATCGCAATCCAGGCATATTTTGTCGCTACTTATCAGAACATACCATTGCTGACTGATGTTGTATGTCATGTTCAGCGTGAGAAGTCTGAGAAATAACGCTGGAGAGTGTTTGCTAACTACCAACCGCTTTGACGTCATAACGCCGATTCGATCCCTGCAGAACGCTTGGGTAGGATAGGTGATGTGGTTGGAGTTACATCGTGCAAGTTTGCTTGGACAAGAGAACTTCGCTAGAAAATCTTCATAAGCAGAGATGGAGGACTTTAAAGTTTTGATGTCACTGCGAAAGAAACGTTCAAGAGGAGGGAAATGCATTTTTTGCAGGTTTTTGGATTGCTTCTCCTAGCAAATATCGCTGGTGTCCTTGCCGCAGCAACCTCAACACGGGGTCTCTATGATCTTGTTAAACGACGTTTACCTTCTCATTATGATGAATTCATATTTACACTTGACGAACAAGTATCGTTGAATGCTTCCGAGCCTCAAAACGACGAATATACGATTTCTACGACGGCGAACGGTTCGATTGCGATCAACGGGAACACTCTGAGTGCTCTTGCTTCCGGACTGCATCGATATTTTACGGATGTTGCTCATGTCGATATTTACTGGTTCATTGGAAGTCGCCTGGATACCGTGACCTACTTACCTCGACCAAACGAGGCAATCACAGGCAAAAGCATTGTTCCTTGGCGATATTTCTTCAATACTGGTGAGCTGAATTCCTTGAATAAATGAGAGTTTTTACGTGCTCTCGGTACTTTGATCGGCATTCATGACTCTCGTATTCGGATTGAGATAGGTCAAACTTTAATTCAATGCTACCTTTGTGAAAATAATTTCCGAGCATATATTATTTGGGACATCTCGTTTCTTATTTCTTATTCGCGAATGTTCAAATTTCTCTACTCTATTTTCCTCTTATCTCCTTGTCAAGTCCTGTTCTCAACTCCTCCTAGGCTTTCCCCTACCTTCCTCTTTTCAGAAGACACAAATGCAGAGATGTAGGACTTATTCATCACTCTTTGAGGGAGCAGTTGCGAACTGGATTTGAGCTGGCTCCCCGAACTGAAATTCACCGTGTATAGAGACGGCTTTCCTCAGTAGACCCTATCGTTTTGACAATATATGGTTATGACTACATAACAACTACATTACGTCTGCGTCTGCGTCTGCGTCTGCGTCTGCGTCTGTTCAGGATAACTAAAGTATACTCCAGTGACTTTCTCATATACCTCGGCATTCTGGACATGGGAAGATTGGGAGCTCGAACTTGACTGGCTCGCTTTGCATGGCGTAAACCTACCGTTAGCATGGAACGGGGTGGAAAAGATCATGGTGGACGTATTGCGAGAAATTGGCCTTATGGATAGCGACATCAGCTCATTCTTGAGTGGCCCAGCTTTCCAAGCCTGGAACCGATTCGGTAACATACAAGGCTCATGGGGTGGTTCCCTCCCAATGTCTTGGATAGATGGTCAATTCGAGCTACAGAAGAAGATACTCAGACGTATGGTTGAACTTGGGATGACGCCGATTCTTCCAGCTTTCACTGGGTTCGTGCCGCGAGCTCTAACGGAAATATATCCAAATGCGACGGCTATCAATGGATCGCGTTGGAATGACTTTTCGATAGAGTATACGAACGATACATTCCTGGAGCCTGCGGATCCCCTTTTTACGCAGCTGCAGGAGAGCTTTATTTCGAAGCAGATTGAGTACTATGGCAACATTACTCAATTCTACACCCTAGACCAGTACAACGAAAACGACCCTTTCTCTGGTGATCTAGACTATCTCAAAAACGTTACGTATGGCACGTGGAAGAGTCTGAAAGCGGCGAACCCAGCAGCAGTCTGGGTGATGCAAGGCTGGCTCTTCTTCAGCAACTCCGAATTCTGGACTGACGCTCGCGTCAAAGCGTATCTCAGCGGAGTAGAGCAGGTTGGTGGGGATTTTGTGATTGGATGGATGGATGGAGGGATGGAGGAGGTATGTACAGGTACAGTTGGCCTAACTAGACTTTTCCATTTTTCCACTGCCTATTTGATATTTGGGACATCTACCAACCCAGTTCGCGTCCCTGAATTATTGAACCATTATCCATCAATCCAAGCCCTAGATTCGCGCTTCCTCTATCTACTCCTTCATTCTCTAGAACCCGGTCTTGTAGTGCGGCGAGCTAACGGTACCCTATTAACAATTTTACAGGCTCTTTACTGGTGTTACACAAGATTCATCTTCTATTGTCCATATATGCAGAAAGTAATGGCCTCAATTATCCTACAACGAAGGAAACTATGCACCATCCCAGCTCTTGAAGTTGTTTGCTTTTCTAATCACCCACTTAAGAAAGTAAGGACAGAAAGAACGAATTCACTTCCCTTTATTCATACCTAATCAAATAGAACTTTACACACGCCACGCACAGCATTCCCCCTTCTTCGCACCCGTCCTCCCACTACCACAAACCACACACCCCGCATCACCACTTGCGCTCGACGTAGCTTCCCCCCTCAGCCCTCGCAGAATTCGAACTCTTCCCAGCACCAGCAGCACCAGGCCAGACATTGGGACCCGGGATTGGGTACGACGATGTAGTCATGGCGGTTGAGCTATCGATATTGAAGTTGATGCCAGGGTCGGTGGCGGAGTAAGCGCCGGGGAAGGAGACGAGGTAGGAGGCGTCGGGGGAGGCGGTCCCGGAGCCTGTGACTTTGAGTTGGGCGCATTCGGGGTAGACTGTTTAAGGGATCAGTCATCGGCGTTTCAAGAATAGTGAAGAGAGGGAAGGACGAGGAAGGAGAAACATACATTGCGGATTATTAGCCTGGTGCAGCGCCAAAAGCTCATGTCGAATCAGATACTCGCCCGACGCCAGCTTAGCCGGGACCGTAGTTGTCCAGTTCAACGTATCTGTGATTTGATCACCGGCCCATTTGCCCTTGCCCTCGGTCCCAGACACTAATCCTTGCTGGTCTATCTTGAACCAGACGTTGCCGGCGCCGTCCCACGAGTTGCAGCCTGCGCTGGGGCATTTCGCCATGTAGATCATGACGGCGGCCGGGCGGTGCGTCCATTGTGTCCAGTGGGATTGAATTTTGTCGCCTGCGGCTACGGTGGCGGACTGGCCGGTGCCGGTGGTGCCGGCGTTGTTGCAGCGGATGTTGACGGTCTGGTAAGGGGTTAGGATAAGTCTGAGTAGGAGAATGTTGACAGGAGTTTAAGGTAATATACCTTGAGGTCGGCGATGAGAAGAGGGTTATATGAGGAGTATTGGCGTTGGATGGACTTTTGGCCGGTGGCGGAGTTGTATGGTTGCCATCTATCATGATGTTAGTATATTCTGGTAGTATCGTAGTCGTGACGAGAGAAACTTACCCTTGATAGGCGGTTCCACCAATTGTGTAAACACCAACACCTCCGTGAGCACTCACCGTCGCCACCAAGGACGCAGCGGCTGCGGCGAAAGCTGTAGTGAACTTCATGATGCGTGTCTCCCGCTTAGATAACTCTTTTCTTTTCTTTCTTTCTTCTGACGCAAAGATTGAATTCCAGCGAAAGTACAAGCAATGAATGTCAGTGAGCGGAGTGAAGAACCAAGAGACGATCGAAAACCTGGGAACGTCGTCCAGATATACGAACACCCGAACCCATACCTGCCTCGTGACTATCTCCGTATATTGAGCCTACACTTCCTCGGTTCCATCATCCCCTATTTCAAAGCCTGTTTTCTAGGCCATTACTCAATATGTTGCCGCACCACTACGCTTGCCTTGCCGCCTGCATACTTCCGTAACCCTGGAATATCTGGGGTTTTTGTGTCACTTCGTACCCGATCCAGATCCAGGGTAAAATGTGAATAAAACTCCGAGAAAGGCACGAATGAGAGGGAGAGTCCTGGGAAGGAGTCTCGGAAATACTGTCGGTCCGACGGATGAGGTTGCCGTCAAGGGTGTTTGTAGATTGAGTTTAGCAAGGGTTATATAGCCGGAGATCACATTCCGCGAAAAAAGAAGTAACACACGATCTAGAGTATATGACATGTGTGGAGCACCGTGTGCATCGGAAGAATGAATGGCCCTGATGATGTAATGGGCGCCTACGTCAGGCTTTGCTGAGGCGTGCGAGATTTGTGAATTCGAATTCGAGTTTCAACTCACTTCGAAATCATAGTCTGAAGAGACGATAGTTCTCAACCATGTCAAATTCTTAAAGCTTCTTTCGAGGCGTATGTGCTTAACACGAGACGCTGCATGAGATTGAAGGTAAAAGCAAGGAACGGAGTATATACGTATCCGCTCCGTTTCCATCAGGTGGATAGGAACGGTCTTGCATATTGCGGGGGACAATCCTTGTTCATAGCATGAATGGTTTGCCAAGTCAGGAAACGAAAAACCCGGTTGGCATATCGATGAACTTCTCTGGCCACCCGATTCCTCGACCAAGCATTGGTATGTATCAAACGTCCATCCAATCAACATGATGGCGACGTTTGCTGTTTGGAACAGTTCTTGTTCGTTGGAAACGACCCAATTATCTTCAGATAAAGTGTCTATTGTATACCAGATTCAAGCAACGGATCATTCTGAGTCCGGATCAATTCAACAAGCTCATCAAGTGATAAGGTCGGTAAGTAGCGCCATGCAATGCTGCCCTAATCAACAACGCTTGTTTCGAAATACGGCTCGCGGTAGATGAAAAGCTATCGAAAATCGGTGATACGTAGCGCAAACCATGCAGGGATTTCGTCATTGCGACGAGGCCCTTCATCAAAAGCCGTCCACGAAGCGACCAGTTGCCAGTTTTCAAGTTAGCGAAGAAAGAATAAGAGTAGTTAACGGAAGCGCCATGCCGCGAAGTTCGAAGCGCTTAGCATATCCCAAGATTCGACGGCCTTCATGCCGTTAGCCCGGATTGTGAACATGAGGCTTGCAGAAAAGACGCCACAGTAAGGATACGGAAAGCTTGTTTGGACCGTCGGTTTAGTCCGGTTGTACTTTGTACTTGTTGTAAGTCGGTTTCTAAGTGAGGCTGTAGATCTGCGGTGTATATGAGCTTCCAATGGTATTTCCGAGAAGCTCCTTCAGAGCTGCACATTCCTGGAGCTTGTGCTGGTATATCAAGGTGCCTCAATATGTCGTGTAGCCCGCTCTTCGTCCAATTAGACGAATAACGAAGGTTGATCTGAGGAATATACTACGTAGTCATGATGCTTCACATCATCTTCTGCGTATCGAACGGCCACACGTTTGCTTCCATTACACAACATCCGAAGGACCTCGAGATGTCCACTCACACTGCAGAACCTATCACAAATCTCAGCGTCATCATCATCAGTCATCAAATAAACATCGTCATTGAATATACTCACATCAATGCTATGTCAGTCACTACGGCTCTTCGGCTCTACAGACCTAAACCAAATCCCCCCTCTTGCTCCAAGCTCCAAACCCCAAGTCATTCAGCGAAGACTCAATCCCTTCATCGATATGACCATGTAGCTTAGAGTCAATTCGAGAGTCACAATGCTGCCGATGCATCAAACCAAACGCACCTTTCCGCGATCATATCCCAGAGACTCAGCCAGAGAGTCTACTATGGAGTCACGAATCTCAGTCAAAATTATCTTTGACACCTGGCAAACCTCCTCTGAGTCTTTGTTAAGTCATACTCGAAGCACAGGAAGGTCCCGGAGGATATACGTGGTCAAATATCCGCAGTCATATTCAGAGCAGTCAGTCTCCTAGGAGTCGAAAAGTAGAATCCGGAATGACTCTGCAGACGACTCCTCGATGGGTCCGTGGACGTATATAAGGATGCTTCTGTACAAGTGAGTTTTGAGGCAGTTGGGACGATGTTGGTCGTTTTAAAGCTGCATTTCGAATGCATTATGGTAACTGGAGCTCCATACCCAACACTCTCTCCTCCTCTTTCAACATCACAATCCCCCTTCTCTTTCAAATCTCTGGTGCTCTATCCTTCAGCCATGTCACTACGCTTCGACGCTCGCACCGACCCTTTCTTGACTCTCCCACCCATTGCTCACAACACCAGTCACGATTTCAGTCACCATGGCCAGCAGTGTCATTCAAAAGACTCAGTACCATGACAAACACCTCCATTTCCCAGTCATTCTTCATCTCATGTCCTGGTCTTGGAGGCTCTTGGCCAGGGGTATAAAAAGAATCGGTTTGGGGTCCTTCCTACACTCTACACTCTACCGGGTTTTCAATATCGATCGACTAACTCTCTTCAACATCTTTCTCTTCCTGCCAACGGAAAGCAGCAGCTCTCTTAATTCCCAATTTTCTCTCCATATCCTACTCTTTCTTCTTTGTATCCGTGTCGAGTATTTCAGCCTTCGCGCTGGCCTTGGACGGTATCTCAATCTAACGAACTCACCATTTCCGGCATCTCCACCAGTCCACACCAACTCTTCAATCTACATCTCCATCTACTCCAACAAACAAATCATGCCGCTACCAAACCCCTACAACCATCCGTCATGGTCGGCAACCCATGAAGATTTCGTCGCCAATGCTACGTTCGATAAATGGAGCATACTTCCCAGCCACGATTTATGGGATAAGGCCAAACCGGAAGATGGTCTCGACGAACGCAAAATGAACATGCACTCTCTCAGGACCGGTCTCCCTTTGTTTCGCAAGCCTTTACCCGAGGATCTGAAGCAGAAAATCTTCCGCGAAGCCACCTCAACTAAAGACTTGCACGACTGCGACAGTATTGACGAAGCTGCACGCAAATTGTGCCCTTGTCTCTGCAGGATCTACAGCTGGACTGGTCAAGAGTGCTTTGATAAGTATTTGACGCCCGGCCCAGACGGCAAGTTCGAGAACCCAGTAGAGTCGGAAAGGCACTACGCCTTTGCTATCAATCCCGCCCCTCGCGGATACATGTGCCCTCGAAACTTGCAGAACCATAAAGTCGGAATTGGTGCCGGGATCAGGGGCTGCCCACAAATTATTCTCGGACAACCTTCTGGTGTATGGGGACTTGAGCCAGGACGTATCGATCACATCTTCCCAGGAAAGTGTTTGTATTGCGACGAGGTTCAGAGATACGAAGACGAACCATCGTTCAACGACCGCTTTGAGCGTTTCAAAGCCCTCGATTCAATCAAGCTCCTTGATGCCGAGCATATTCGGAAACCCGTTGTGTTCGGAGAGTTTGGATGGCTTTTCAAAGAGCAAGCCGCGAAATTTGTTGAATTGGAGTACCTTACCCCGGAGGAATATGTATTTTTTGATGACCTAGACAAATAGTCAGGCGCAGAGAAGGTACAGGCAGAAGCTTGTCCTCATCAACCGAGTACAATACTTGCAATTCTTTACTCCATGTTTCGATTCTTTCTTATGCTTCTTTAACCCCCTTTCCCCCACATTTTCTTTGTAATATCTTTCTTCAATTCGGTTTATCAGAATCTCCCATTTTGTAATGCAGACATACTATTTGATATGCTGGACCACGGAGTACCTGCATGGATTGGTGCCAAGTTGTTTGTTGCTTGTAATGGATCCTACTACTGAATACTTAGATTATACCCTAGACTGTATGCACAGACTGTAAGATAGAATTATGCTCAACAAGAGCCACGGCCTGCACGATTAGATTGAATGGTCACACCGTTTCATTACCTCTATTCATGCTGTTCAGTAAAGTACATTCACGAAAGAGTATCTTACAAGCCCAGAACCCCTTGGCTCTGCTTCAAACCCTTTTCCCCGTCATAAGCATGCATATGCATCATAGCTCCCATGCTCCCAGCCCAGCTAGCTCTTTTCCGAAGACACCGAAATCGAGTTTCATACCCCCATTGCTGTTTCCGCATAGTCTATTCGGGAATCATCCATTCATGCGCTTCGTTCAGGTCGAGAACCTGGAAATTGTTAGTATATATCAACTTTCAACTGAGTGAGCAACCCAGAGCAAAACGGCCGCAACCCTTTTGCAATTCAAGTCAAAACACTTACACAATCCACCCATCCTCCACCTCCAAACTCCACCTTACTCTCTCCCAGATTCTGGAAACCCCACACTTTCTCATAGAACCCTTTCGCGATTCCTTCCCTCGCGATAAGGGCCACCTTATCACCTACTTCTGCACTCTTCATCCGTTGCAGATACGCCGTCAAAAGCATTTTCCCGAGTCCGGTTCCTTGATATCCTGGTCTTATAGCTAGAGAATGAATGCAGATCGTGTTTCCGAACTTCTTGTGACCCAGCTGAGGATCCGCGTCCGGATTTGACTTCCACTTTGGTGGCACGTGCATGTCGTTGTCAGTTACCGTATCGTTTGTGGTTTGGGTGGCGATGATGTGGCCAAGAAGGATCATGCGATTGTCTGGGTTTGAGGAGGAGACTATTGATGCTGATTGCGCGAGCTGTCCGAGATCGCTGGAGTCGGATGTGGAGGCTGAGGTGAAGATTCCGAAGCAAAGCTCGCCGCATGTTGTTAATCGGTATTCGATCTAGTTTTAGTGTCAGTAAGCTGGTATAAGTTTGTAAGTACATCTTCAAAGTGAGGAGTTCGGTCGATCACGTGGCGACACATTGCAAGTTGGATGAGGCGGTTGCGTGTGCATCTGGAGTTCAGGTGGGATTGTGTGTGAGTGTATAGCATTATATAACCAAAAATCACGTGTTTGAAGGGGTTTATTTTGTACACATAGACTTGTCAGGGAACGAGGGATAGAGAGGACGAAACCCTTCATCGTAAACAAGGCAACATCGAAGAGTGAAAGAAAGAAAGCAAAGTCCGATGATGAAGAATAACGCAAAGGTGGCTTCAAACGATCGAATGAATGCTTGCTAGGTAAGTCCCTACCTTCTCTCGACTCGCTCTTTCCTCTGGTGGGAAAGCAGCGTTTTCGAGATCAACGCAAGCCTCGAGGTCACTGATGGTCAGAGTCTGAGCGTAGGGATGCAAAGCCAACATTTCCGGGTTCATCGTGTCCTGCGCCTGCGGAGAACCGCTATACAGCCTTGCTGGCTCATGTGGTTCGGGGTTGGGATTGGTCTGTTCATGGCCATCGGACTTTATGTCATAGTCTTTCGCCAACGGGGTCATGGAGGCAAGGGTGTCTTTCTCTGATTCGAGATCGCGTGGCATGTTGGCGAGGACACTGAGGCGTATGAAGGAGACCAATTGAAGAAATGAAGGGTTATGTAGAATTGGACGAGCACTGATTGGAAGGGAGTGAATTCGGTATGAAGTCGCAGCGGATGTCATGCAGGTGACGATAGAAGGCTTTGTTACTACCTACGTAAGCACTCACACCCGTTCCTGGCAGGCATGAGACAGCAACGGAAGGCCTAGGCCCGAGTGATCGCTTGGCTTCGGCCATTTTGTCGATCCTCCCGGGTTTCGAAGGCGCCCGAGTGCAAGCCAATCGACGCCCGAACATGCCGAAACGAACGGGGTGGGGTGCAGCACGCTCTCTATCATCCAACGCTCTTTGGTGGCATATGTGGAGCATTCCTGCACGGGAAGGCTGCAGACAAAAGCTCTGTGTTGAATGAGACTGACAGCAAACATTGTTCGTAGACCCCCCTGGACCTTCTCTTGCACCGTCCCCCAACAGAACACCTCGTCGTCCCCTTCCACTCTAGCACCCGCAGTCAACCCGGGCGTCGCCAATGACTTGCAGATGGAGTCATCTGGCAATGACAGACCAACACTGCGTCAGGGCTTGCATGGCAGCTGCATGGATCTTGACTGGATGGAGCAGTCCTGCGCGAGTCTGTTCTGCCGTGCTCGCATCTATCCCTGCCAGACCTCCCGGCAACGGTTTAGCATAGATATAGATTGCAGAGACCCCGGTGTTTGGTGTTGTGATGGCCGACGAGGGCTGCTCCCGTCCACGGAGAGCAGTCTCTGCCACATTGTGCTTAGGATGTGATGAATCAACCTCCAGACGAGCCTACATAGAACACAATCAGAGCCCATTTCCCATCAGCGGCCGCAATCAGATCCGCATACTCGATGGATGTGGAGCAGATGAAGCCTCATGGCTCTGCTCCTTCTGCCCCGCCATGGTCCCCTGCAGCTCGCAAGGCGCTCACCGCTCTCCATGCCACCTCCAGCAAAGGCCCGCTTGGTTTCAGCAGTCCCAGGCAGTGGTCACGACGACGTGCTGCTTGAGCCCAACCACCATCGACGATATATTACTCTGCCCACTTACCCGACTCCCACTCCTCCCCCCCAACGAAAAAGCAAGAGAGAGGGCCCGAAGCTCGCCATGATCCCAGGTGTCCGTCCATGACCATTGACGAAAGCCCGCATCTCCGACGACGCCGTTCCATCGCTTTCTAGCTGTGTAGGCAGAAAGAGTCCGCATCAAACACTGTGGGCGGGCCAGGCAAGGCAGGCCTTATAAGCCGTCCCTTTATAAGCTTCACAAGCCGTCCTCTTTAGGTTCTACTTGCACCGACGGCACATCCCAGCTTCCGACCATCCAGAATCCACCACCACCACCTCCCTCACCACAGTGTACTACATTCTCTTGAACGGATCGAGCCCGACGTGCATAACAACGCAAGGAATCCCACTCCCTTAAAGCCATGTGAGCCCCATCACTCCCTCCGCCACCGAGCCCGTTTTTGTGCTACATCACCTAAAACAAACGTTTGCTAACCACCGAGCATTCTGGAAATAACAGGCCACGCGTCACAATATCCATCAATGCGCCGAATAATCCCTCCGACCAAGAGCTCTTGACTCTAGACTTGCCGCCAGGCCTGACCGTCAAAGACCTGAAGGGCTTCGTCGAAGCCGAGACCCAGTTCCCCTCGCCCTCGCAGCAGTTTTACCTCAACGGTCGACCGCTCAACACCGACACGCAGACACTGGAGGAGGCGGGCATCAACGATGGCGAGATGCTGGCCATGCTCATCCGGCGCCCCGGAGCCGCCGCGCAAGGGCAATTCGGAGCAGACGGGGCCACAGGCGGCAGTGTCGGTGGTCCAGCTGGTGGTGCACCGGCACGGGGAGCACGGCGAGGAGACGTGAATCAAGAGGAGTTAGAAACTGTGCGACTGCGTGTTCTGGGCGACCCCGCAGCCCAGGCGAACCTCAGGGAGCAGAACCCCGAGCTGGCATCCTCTCTAAACGACCCGGCGCGCTTTCGAGAGATATTTACCAGGATGCAGAGACAAGAGGCCGAGCGAGAACGCGAGCGTCAGAACCAGATTGCCCTGTTGAACGAGGACCCATTTAATGTCGAGGCCCAGCGCAAGATTGAGGAGATGATTAGACAGGATCGAGTCATCGAGAATTTGCAACATGCCTACGAGAACAATCCAGAAGGTGAGTGTTCCAGTCTGGAATGAGCCTCCCATCTCTATATAAGCATGTTTACTAACGAGAGTCTGCAGTATTCGCTCGAGTCACAATGCTCTACATCAACGCCGAAGTAAACGGACATCCCGTCAAAGCCTTCGTCGACTCCGGAGCCCAAGCAACCATCATGTCTCCTTCCTGCGCCGAAGCCTGCGGTATAATGCGTTTGATCGATACACGGTATTCTGGCGTCGCCAAAGGTGTGGGAACAGCCAAAATCCTCGGCCGCGTCCACCACGCCGAGATCAAAATCGGAGACGCAGTCATGCCCTGCGCCTTCACAGTCATGGAAGGCAAAGACGTCGATCTACTCTTCGGACTCGACATGCTCAAGCGCTACAGAGCAACCATCGATCTCGACCGGAACGCTCTCCGCTTCCAAGGCATCGAAGTCCCCTTCCTCCCCGAATCAGAAATCCCCAAGAGTCTCGAAGAAGCCACGCTCAGCGAACCCACAGTCTCCGGACCCAACGGCACAGAAATCGGTGCCAAGTCAGGCGCTGTAAGACCAGCCGGCACGACAGCAGCTGCTGGTTCATCCATCGCCACCGGATCCGGCACTAGTTCGAATTTCCAGGGCCAGGGGCAGTCGTTGGGTCCAACACCAAGCAACGAACAGGGATCTTTCCCACCAGAACACATCGAGCAGTTGAAGAGTCTGGGATTCTCGGAACAAGACGCTGTTCGAGCTCTGCAAGCTACCAACGGAAATGTGGAGTTTGCGGCTGGGCTGCTCTTCTCAAAAAACGACTAGAACTGGACATGCATGCATCCTAAATTCAAATCTCCCCAACAAAAAACCCCCTGGCCTGCATATCTGCATTAAACATCGGCGAATGTGTCTTCATGGAGCTTCAGGCGCATCATTTTTCCTAGCGGGACACCTACATGGATGGATGGGAGGGGTTTGGCGGCATGACATATGCATGGCATGGGTTCGAATTGGCTGTTTGAATCTTTTCCTTCTGGTTCTTCACTTCATGACGTTATGACAACTACTGCATTAAGGTATGGCGGGAACGGCGAGAGGGAGTCCTCAGCAACAAAGCAACATATGGTCATGTAGCGGGAATGTATTATGTATGGGAGAGATAGCAAGAGCTTTTTCTCCGCCGAAATCACGGTGAAATCAAATCAAATCAACTCGATCGAGTCTTTGGAGGACTGACCTCCTGACCCATGCCTTGCTAACATCTACCTCAACTTATAAACACAGGGTTTCAAAACCCCCCTCTCCACCTCAACATCCCCCTCCTCCTCTCCGTCCCTATCGATAAACCTCTTCCCGGTCCCCATCTTCATCCCATGAGCCCCCGAACCACCGAACCGTCCACCACCTTCCTTAACATTCTTCCCCCTAACAGGCGCCACACCCTTAACAAACACCATCTTAACAAACATTTTATTCCTCTTATCCACAGCTCTCTCTCCCTCACCATCAAGCACAAACCCCCGCTTACGTAACACCTCGACAAAAGCAGAGACGTCCGTTTCCTGTTTCGCGGCATCAGTGTCCACAGCACCATCCACTTCGACAGCCAACTCAGTCTCATCGTCCGAGCCCCGCATACCCTCCGGTTCTTCTTTCGACTTCCCTTTCTTCGGAGCTTTCTTATCTTTACGGAGAGAGCCTACGCTATTTGGAGGCGGTACACCTTTCCCTTTCCTCCTCTCCACTCTCCCAAATCTAGATTTGATCTCCGCGACCCAGAGTTCTCCTTTCCACCTCAGAACCCTCCAACCCTCGTCTATGAAATCAATCCAGTTCGTCCCCATGAGCGCGAGGCAGAAGATCGCTATGTCGATGCTCGCATCTGCGAGGGGGAGAGACGCTATATCAGCTACGGTAACCAGGTCATGCGCGGGGCCAGACGGTTTCGCGAGATCAAAAGAGCGAATGGAGAGGTTGAGGGGTTTGCAGTGGGGTTGGAGGCGGAGTGAGAGAGATGCAACACCGCATCCTAGATCCGCGATCGTGGATACGCCTTTCAGACCCCTCGGCAAGGCTTTCACACCTCCTTTCCCCTGCTCCTCTTTCCCGACATCCGCATCCACGTCCACATCCCGCCCCTTCCCTTTCCCTTTGCCCTTCTTCTCCCCCCTCCTCTTCTCCCTCCACGGATCCCTCTCCCTCACCTTCCCCCGCTCTAACACCGCCGCCACATACCCATCGACGGGGTTCTCAGGCCACACATCAACCTGCTGCGCGAACCCCAAGTGGTATTCTGTGAACATTTCTGGGTTTTCAGTGAAGAGGGAGAGGGAGGCGGTGGAGGGGGTTGTGTAGAGGGATTCGTTGAGGTGGCGGAAGCGGGCGCTGGCGAGTTTTTGACGCATTGATTTTTGGAGGGGAGTTAGGTTTTGATTTGGTGGTATAGGAGGAGGGATTTGGGGGATAGAAGAGGAGTTGGATAGTAAGGCTTGCTCTGTGGGAGTTTTGGCGGGTTTGGATTTTTGGTGTTTCTTCTTCTCGGGTTGAGATGGCGAGGTTGTAGTGTCTGGTAGCTTTGAAGATTTCTCTGGCTCCTCTTTCAGGCCATCGATCTCATCTTTCTTGTCTCCCTCGCCCTCCTTCCCCTTCTTATCCCTCTTCCTCTTCTTCGCTACTTTCTCCTTATTCGCACCACTGCCCAAATCTTTAGGCACTTCCTTCTTCCCCTCCACAACCCTCTCCCACATCTCCACCATATTCCCCCCATTTACGTCCTCTTTTTCCTTCCCATGTCCTCTCTTCCTCTTCTTGCTTTTCGGAGCTTTAGCATCGCCATTCTGTATCGAATTGGAGGCTGTGGAAGATTTTGGCTGTTCAGTTTGGGTCTTTAGGGTGGCGGAAACGTTCCAGCCGGGTACGGAGAACATTTTAGTGCCACAGAGGGTGGAGGGAGGAGGTTGAGAAATTCGTGGTTGCGAGTTTCCCTTGCGGGTTGTGGAGGGGAATTTTTTTGGATCAAGCGGGAAATACTTTGTCCGGTTTCCGCATTTAGTAGCGAGCATTTTGATTGGTCGGAAACATAAAATATAGTCCCGAGATGGAACAAACATATATTCAATTTTCAAGGCATCGTATATAAGGCTAAGTAGCCAGAATACATAAACACTTTTTCTACCAGCTTAAACCATACCCAACAAGCTCGCCTTCCCTACTCCCCTTCCATATCCCTCAACAGCCCAACGCTATACTCCACCGCCCCCAATACAGCCTCCCTCACCCTCCCCTCCTCCACGAAGAACTGCTCCAATTCCACCTCTCCCCTCTCATTATAGATCAATTTCCCCGGCCACTTATCCCCATATTCCACCTGCCCTAGTCTATACCTCTCCCAACACCCAACCCACACAAGCGCATCCTCCCAAATCCCCAACCCACGCATATCCTCCCCCGCAGACTCGACCCCCCAACCCGCCCTCTGCGTAAAAACACACGTGAAAAACTGCGTAAGCTTAGACGCTCGTCCCGCGGTCCTATACACAAACCCCAGCGTCTCAATATCAAGCACCGTATCCCTCGGACTGGCGAGTTCATGCCCGAACTTAATCAACTTATTCTGTAGAGCTGGGACATGCAATTTCTCCGCTAAGAGCCAGAGCTTTGCGACGGAGAGAAGGGGACAGTCTGGTGTGGGGACAAAGTCTTCTTTGAGATACATCCATTGGCAGAAGCCGTAGAAATCGTCGTCTGAGAAGTGTGGGAAGTGGATTGCGAGGCGTGATGTTGGGTAGGCGGAGGAAGGGAATGAGGTTTGGAGGATGGTGGTGATTAAAGGGCTAGTGGTGTTGAGGAGGTCGAGGTGGACGTCGAAGCGGGCTCCGTGTTGCCCGGTCAATATGGTGAGGGCGCCGGAGGGCCAGGGACTAAGATGGGGATATTAGAATACTGGTTTAGGGTGGTTGGAAATAGGATAGAATATCTTACCCTCTGAACTCTAGAAAGGGAGGGAGAATTGGAGAGCCACGACAGGTTGGACAGTTGCCATCTTTACTCTTGTCGCAGCCTACGCGGTGGTCAGCTAGATTTGAAGTGGGTAACAGAGCTCGAATGGGATAGACATACAGTTGTTACAGACATAGAGCTTACAACACGGAGTTCGCGAGAACAGGCCCATTGCATGTCCGCATGAGAGGAATTTGAGCTTCTTCTGGAAAGCCAGGGGCGCTGCAGGAGCATCTCGGGTAGACGCTGTAGCCATGATGATAGGTCTTTCGCTGCGAGAAAGTAGAACTTTCCAAAGAGCTTCGGACACTGGGTCGCAAATAGAACGTGGTTTGTATAGTGGTGATGGAGGACGGGGATTGAGATCCGGTATTGGACCCTTTTGATGTCTATCGGCGTGAAAGTGCTGCATTTTGTAACCCATAGTACTGGCAATTCTGCGCTTGTGACGCGGAAGTCAACGGCGTTGCGGTGAGCGGGCTGAGTAGGTATAATGAAAGGCTATACGTCTTTCAAAGGCGTACTAAGGAAACATGTTCACTAGAACAAGCTGTGCTTGAACGTGATAGAATGCAAGAGGAGAGCGCTTTGGACCACCAGTGAATGGTCTCGGTTATTCGTGGTAAGACAATCAGACACAGTCAGGAGAATCAAAGACGATGACAGTTGAGCATCAAAGCTTCCATTTAGGGCTGAGAGAGTATGTAAACACTACCAAAGCTTTTGATTACTGTTCGTCATTGACGAAAACAGTAATCGCCGAACAAACGCGGCAATAATGTGTATCTGATGATCGAAGTGAAAGAAAAATACCGTCTCCCCTCAGTTGTTTCGACATGACGAGCCTCATTATCGCCAAAACAAGTCAAGGAGTGAAGGGTATATATCACGTGGAATGGTCCATCACGTGTGGGGTATGAGTCGTAAGCCAACAAGAATCCAGGAGCAAAAACCAACCAAATGGCAACGCCAGACATGCAAACCCGCTAAATCCTCCCTTTTTGCAAATTTCCCATGTCGCATGTTGTGAGTGTATTAGACCGCGACAGCAACACCGGGATGTTGCTTCCGCATGTGTCGGCGTAGGTTGTCCTTCCGACTGAAGCCTTCCGTATTGTTGCAGCCATGAAGAGGGCAATACAACATCTGTTGAAAAGGATCGGACTTGTTGTGCGTTCTCTGATGTCGGTCGCGGTCTTTGGGGTAGAGAAAGGCTTGCGGACAAATCGCGCACTTGTGAGGCCGCTCAGATTTGCCAAGGTGGGTCTTCTGGTGGCGTCTGCTTTATGTTAGGTGGGCAGAGGTAGTATTGCAGTGATTGAGCTTACGTTAAGTCGCATTGGCGATTGAATGTTTTGTTGCACCCGCTGTGGTCGCAGGGGAACCCATTCTGCCTTGGTGCAATCCTTCGCTGTGATGTACGAGCAGCAGCAACTCGACGTTCCAAAGTGTCACCAGGAGTGTACGCCAATTCAGTCCACACTTGCATTGTGTTCGGATGCAATCGTGTAGCATCATTGTCGAGTTCTCGAACAGCAGCGGTCGAGATACGTTGAGGGTCTGTATATAGTACTGGTTCTGACTCTGGACTCGGCGAGCGTGGCATGAATGTGCTTCCGGGCCATTCTGGGTGGTTCAAGAAGGTCGACGGTGTGAACTGGAACGACTGCTGGCGCATGGGAATGTTCTATGCATGTGAGCAATGTTAAAGCACCTTTGCGGATTGCGAGGAGTACTTACGAAACTATGTCCGCAGTACTGGATCGGAATGGCGCAGAAGTTGCAGATGGTATCGAGGATACCATCTGGGTCGGGGTAGAAGGACCCTTCGGGTCCTGCTGAAAGAGCTGGCTCCATGGAAGGGCTTTGCGCAGCTACAGAGCCAGCAAGAAGCGTGAATAGAAGCAGAATGAATAACAAAAGTCCCATAGTAAGTTGGTGCCTGAAGGACGGAAGAAGTGTAGAAGAGCGTTGCGGAGGAGCTGCAGCGCGACAACGAGTGCTGAAGGGGGAGATTGTGGGAGATTGTGGGAGGAGAACTGTGTGCTGGTGGGTGAGTAGAGTTGTGAGTACGAAGACAGAAAGGTGAAAGTTAGGAATCCTGCAGCGTCAGTCTGGTGGTGATGGGAGGGGAGAGGCGGCCGCCTGCCTGGGGCATCGGTCTGTCCAGTGATGGCATTGGGTGTGGCTTAGCAGGGTGCGTGGGTGTTCTCCCCACGAAGTCCATCTTGTTGACCGGTTCTGTTGCTTCAATTCAAGTCAGTACAATGGGTTAGTGATGATAGCAGGTCTGGAGAGGGATGAATTGTAGGGAGAATGGAGTTGGAAGTCCGACGGCAAGTCGCATCGTCAAGGGGTGCCAATCCACGAATCCGTCGAGTCCGTTTGGCGAGAGGCAAAAAGAGGGGAAATTGCGATACACAACTCGTGACTTCCAGGAGAAATGGTGCTGTTTTGAGATAGCAGTGATTTCAAGACATCTAACATCTTGTTCTGAAGGTTGGTTATCCATATCAGTGTTGTGTTGTATTCCAAACCTTGTTTGTCGGGGATGAACACCATTTTCACGTGTTCTCGCGTTGACGTGTTTAGTGATTGAGATCATGTTACGCGAATCCAATAATAAAATCTTGAAGGTGGGTAGGGCTTTTGAAAAATATGTCTTAGGAAGGGCTTGACGGGTGCCAATGTGCTTGGGAAACAGTGCAGTATTTGAATGAGGCCGGAGATTGTTGTTCTCTCCTGATTGCTCCACATGAAAACAAGGCAGACGCATTCATTCGCCGAAACAGTCACGAATGCGGAACACGAGGCAACAAGTCATGCAATGTGAATGCCCAGCGAACGACTGCATATGCAAAATCTACAGGGCGAGGGCCATTTATACATGTGCGGATCCTCCTTTTCTGAACCGCACTTTCAAGTTATCAGGCAGCAGCTGGGAAGTCCAAGCTTCATTTGCAAATTTAGATCTCAATCTAGCGGCGGAGCAACTTCGTCGAGTATGACGACGGCACAGCTGAAAGTGGATCAAATCCAAAGAGAGGCGTCTACATATCAGAACCAAGGTTCGAGGGGAGGAAACCATGATCCATATTGGCCCCGTCAGCGACATCCTAGACGTTGCGTATCTTGGTAAGAGAGGCCTCCAATTGATGGTGATACGAGCGAACCTATCCAAACCATTCATTCTCGAAACTTGTCTGCCTTCTCAGCTCGCAACTTCGGGAACTATTTCCAAATCGAGAGATATCTAAGCATCCCTTGCATGCACAAAAGCGTCGTTATGACGAGTCGGATTCTCAGTCATTGCACACAGCCTCCCCGGATTTCTTTTTCCTTACACAAACCAAGCACGCCTTCAACTCGGAGCATTTCTAGTGTCCGCTCACAATATTAAAGATACACAAGGAGGCGTACATGCAGTAGCAAAAGTATTAATCCCTTGTGCACTTTTCTCTACTTGTCCCAAAAGCTACTCAACCAATAAAGACAATTCCAGCTACCAGATTCGAAAAGCTACCCATGTGGAAACTGACGCAGAGAAGCTATCTCTTAGCGCGTTAGGCAAGCACTCGATGTGCAAGAAACTAAGCTGCAGTAGCAGGTGTCATCTGATGATTCTAATCTGGCATCTGCCTTGCGATGAGGTAGCATCTTCACGAGTACGCTAAACTTGCGAATATCGAGGCCGGAGAAACCAAAATACGATCCATACATTCAGAACCGGACTTCCGAAGTTGAACAAATAGCAGGCTCCTAGAGAAGGTTGACGAAGTCCAAAAACAACGTCCTTGTTATTCGCGAACGGAAGAGGAGAAGCCACTAAAAGATAGTATACTATAGAGACCAATTGTTGAACCACCAGAGATGAATTATAAAGCCTCGGCTGACCAATGTCTTTTGCAATTTAGTAATTGGACAAGCCTCTAATAAACACAGCGAAGGGAATGCAAAACAAACCTATCAATGAGAGTCATTTCAATTCATATCCAGTCCCAAATCGGAAGTTCACAGCAATTATCACCACGTCCAGATTATCATTCATCATCCTCGTCTTCATCCAAAATGTTGTACGAGTTTTGTCGCGAGTTCTGATGATGTCTATGCGATATACCAGCTTCCATAGGCACGCCTCCAGCAAAAGCTTGGCCATCCGATCCCTGGGGAAGCTGTCGTACATATTCTGGAGGGTAATCATGCGATCCAACCCCCATGCCCATATTGTGCATACTGGCATGGGTGTCGTACATGTTACCAGGTCCAGAAGGTGAACCAAAAGGTATCGGTGCCCCCCGTGGTGGAGTTTGATCCTGAAGTCCCATGGAGATACCGGAATAGCGAGGGTTCGAGGCATGTGGCCTAGAGCTTGCAGCCATAGATGTCCTTCTGGGCTGAGTGGGACGAAGTTCGGTGTGTTGGTCAAGTGGCTCGATTCTGCCGCCGTGCACAGTATAATGCAGATAGTCGGCTCGTTCACCGCGGTCACGAGCTCTTTCACCTTCACTCTTGCCACCAACTCCGGCGGTCTCGGAGATGTACATGTCGAAGTCACTGGAGGCCTTCTCGACCTTTTCGAAATATTCGACTTTGAGAACCGGTTGGGCTTTCTCGGCGTCGGCTCGCTCGTCCAAACGGTTGACGGTGGCCTGGTGAGCATCAAAGAGCGCTAGTGCAGAGGCTGTCTGGAAAGCGTTGCGGATCTGTCTACCGTTCCACGCACGGCTCCTCTCGCGGCTTTCACGGTAATGACGATCTTGGAATGCCATGATATCGTCCTCGTCGATGAGCATTTCGGGGTCTTTTGTCCTTTCTACCCGTTCTTTATCAATCTTCCTCAAACGATCAAGGTTCATTTTCCAGATCAGTCGGGTTTGCTTTTGGCTTAGCTCAGGATATAGAAGTGTGACATGGATTCGAGATTTGAACGCTTCATCGATTACACCGACCCTGTTGGTAGTCAAAAACAGGATTCCGCTGTAGTACTCTAAAACTCGCAAGAACACTTTCGATTCTGTCAGCACTTGGCATAACGCGAGCATAGAGGAATTCCTTACCGGAGACCAATGCATTCCTCTTCAGATCTGTCTTTGTTCGTTGGGCCAGGAATATGTCAGCCTCATCAAGCAGAAGGACGCAGTCCCAGAGTTGAGCAAGATGAAATGTTTCTCTAAGTGTCTTTTCAACACGTTCTGGAGTCAAGCCCAGATCCCCACAGGTGATTGGGAATAGTGGCTTTCCGGTCGCTTCAGCCACGCATTCGGCTGTAGAAGTCTTACCAACACCTACTCCACGTCAGTATCTCGCTACATTCACTGGGCTGCATCTTGAGAAAAGTTACAGAGATTGGTGCAGAGGGGTTACCGAGAGGAGACTGAGTTTGGGAGAGGGGATAGATGGACGTAGATGTTGCATCAGAGGGTAATTGAGACGCAATTACATACCTGGAACACCATGCAGTAGAAAGACAAGGCCACGACTCTTCCCATACACTACATCAAACCCAAGAGCATCATGCTGACCTATATTCGCAGTGGTCTTTTTCTTCATAAAATGGGTCATGACCAAAGACTTGACCATTTTCTTGTAGCCTTTGAGTAGCTTCAGATTCTCGAATCCGTCGACATCAGTCCTGCATTTCCGAAGTTGGTGAAGGCTGAGAAGGGCAAATCTGCGTTCCCGAAAGACGTACGCCAGCAGCCTGCTCGGTAGGAGTATTAAATCTTCCTCGTTTAAAATTTGGTCGTCTTCGCCGTGCTCATTGAAGAAGCGGCTTTCCCAACCCTTTAAGAAAGTGTCCGATTCAACCAGATCGGTGAATCTTAACTTGTCTATATGATAGTCTGTGTGCAGTAGATCTGACCAGGAATCGGTTGAAGTCACTTGTTCGCGGTCCGTCCAGAGCCGTATAGGATAACTTTCCACTACTTCGCTTGAAAACTGGTTCATTTCCTCCGGAAAGCCAATAGGCGGAAGCCAATCTGGATCCATTTGGGATGCTTCCTCGAAACCAACAATAACATGGCCCTCGATACGTTCAGGATGAGGCGGTGCACTCGAAAACAAAAGTGGTCTTCCGCATGGATGGTGAGTCAGTGAAGTCCCATCATAGTACAAGTGCTTCGCCTCCAGATAATCCTTGAAGCGTTCTCCCTCACTCCTAGCTTTCTGTCGAATGGATTCAGCTTGTGGAGAATAACGCAGTGGAAAGATCTCAAGGGACGTAATGTCTATAGCACTCTCAAATGGCTTAATGTTAAAATAGCAATATGATGGACCAAATGATTTTCCATTGTAATCCAGATAGTAGCACGTAAGAGTAAAGTTGTGAGGTCGTGATTCCATGAGAGGTTTGGTGTATTCATCGGCTGTAAGCGCTGGCCGTCCTCCTGCAACATGAAGGACTCGCCAGATGCTCTGATAGCGATTTGGTCTCCTGGGTTGGTCTTCCCCGATTGCGTGATTGGCATCCATAGCTGTCGAATTAGCCTGAGGGGCATAGACTTCATCACCAGGTTTGAAAAGATACCAAAGCTCCTCAAAATGTATCTTTTTCTTTGAAGCATGTTTGAAGCGTCGGAGGATCGGTCTGAGGTAACGGTCCATAAACCGGACTAGACACCTGAGATCACACAGCGCTTCGTAAGTTTCGACCAAGTCCTCGAATTCATCGATCCGCCTCTCGTCGCTACTTGTTGACCCAGCAAGTAAACTAATCGGGGCAGCGTCAAACGGAGTCTCGGTCTCGATGGTTTCCGGCTTAGACTTCTGGTCCGACTTCGCGCAAGTGTGTAATTGATCGATATTGACCTGAGCAAACTTATCTTCGAGTCGCTGGAGATAATCCCGAATTTCCTGTTCATAATGAACGAATAGTTTGTAAGGTCTCAAAAAGACACGTGGGCGGGCCGACCATTCTTTGGAGGCTATCTGAGACAAAATCGCTAAAAGAGGCTGAGAGTTGATCCTGATACGTTCAGGTATCTCCTCAATGGAATCGGCGGTTTGGGGCAGCAAGTCGTTCTCATAGACGCCGCCTCTGGCCACATACTTCCTGATTTGCTCATCTTCTTTGTACTGATAGAAGAACCTCGGGCTTCCCACGAGGACTTCAATCGCGTACACAGACTTATCCTCTGCATACTTGTGTTTGAAATCGAACCATTTCACAAATTGAAGTTCGGGGATAGTCGGCATTTGAGCACTTTTGATGACAGGCTTATCGGATTTGGGTTTGTCCGATGACTTCATTCTCCGGATTTCCGATTCAAGGAGACTGATCCGCTCTTCCACCAAATGAACGTATTGGGAGTATTGATGCACTCGCGCCCGAGCATTTTCTACATGCTCCTCGCTACGGTCTGGAGCTTGAGCCGGACTTGTGACTTCGTCTTTGAACGCGTTTACGGATGGAGATACCGATCTCTTCACTGGTGTCAGTATTGGAGAACAGAACTTGACCAAAGAGCATGCTCACACGATGGTTTCCATTTTCCTTCAATTCGTAATTAAAACCCTGGCGGACACGGTAGTCCATTTCACGGCGCGCGACAGCTCCATTAGAGTACATAGACTCTCCGCTGCTAAACCACTCGGGAGTACGATCTGATCCGTCGCCCGGAGTGACCGACCCATTTAGGTCGAACGCAAAATCAGGCATTGCAGATGGTGTTATGTTGAGCTATGAATATCAGTTGTGATACAAAGGAGACCACAGCTATTGGCACGGCCCTGATAGCGTCTTAAAACTTCGTGACCTAACCACATAGATTAGTTCTTCTATTCATGAAGTTGGAGAAGAGTTTGGTAAGCTCAAACACGCGTAAGCGGTGATTTTATAGACAGGGGTACTTGCACTGTCAAGAGGATATCTAAAGAGGATTAATCAGTGCCAGTACTGGGTATGCACATCTGTCGGTGCACATCTGAGCGTTTCCGCGATCGGCACAAACGGGAGGCATAAAAAGAACCTATTTATGCCTGAATATCCGAAACGACAATAAGACTGAGTAGTCCGGCAGGCTAGGGCATAAGAAGAGAAAAGGAATGGGTGCTTGTTCTGAGTGATTATATGAAAAACCGGATTGATCGATGTCAGACTTGGACAAAATACTGAAAGTTGGAGACTTGGAACTTGATGAGGTTAAGGGTAAGTGGACAATTCAATCTTTAAGTAGAAATTGGCTGCTCAACAGAGAGTAAGCCGGGTCTCTCACCCACTGCTCCTTGTCATCCACACCATGACCTATTTGTGGGGGAGGGCAAACGAGAAGGCTAGAAGGCCTCCTAGCCAGACCTCAACGATGGCCAGGCAGAAAGATGTTCAGATAACCCCAAATCATTTTTGGCTGCATGTTGAGAGCGTATGGACTCTATGGGGGGTCAGAACATGACTATACATCAAGCCAATCATAGAACGAGATTCTGCAGGGCGTGAAGCCCTGCTCGCCAGACAGATCAGGCTGAGTCCTTCAAGCTCAATGTGCTCCGAGAACACGCAAAGGATAAAAGGTCCCATTCTGACTGAACCTACGCGATCTGGTTGAATAGAAAATGAATAAGAAGGCAATTATGGCTTCGGGTCAGATAATGAAATACAAAGGAAAGATTAGTCGCGCATGCAGAAGGAAATGAATGAAGAAGTCTGAATGAAGCTGGGAGCAGCGGGATGCGGGGAAGTGGTTCGGTAGGGTTGCACGCGTGTTGCATTCGCTGGGATGGTTTCTGTTTCCTCGGGAATTTCTTGATAGCATCCGTTTGCCTTCTTATGAGTGTCTGTTAAAGTGAGGCTTCGTGCAACAGTGAGACAGAAGAAGGTTGAAGGGCGATTCTTGATAATAAATTTCGCCGGAATTGGGAAGGACGTGGGATGAGATCGAGTTTTAGAACTGCAATACCTGAAATCATTGAACTTAAACTCTTTTCGATTGTGTGGCTTTTGGCGTTGGAGTCCAGAGGTTATCAGTGAGGGATGAAGAAGTGACGAAGCCTGGAGAACGGCCCGATTTGAGTTCGATGCTGACTAAGCACGTCTCATGCTTTTGACAGATTAGCTTCATCACATCTCCTACTCATGTTGATAGTATTGAATTCTCTAACATTAGAACTTATTCAAGCCATTGTCAAGGAATGTTTTGCGTTGCAAGTCCTTCCACTTAGGCCATCAGCCACATATTTGCCTTTCCTCCCGGCCGCGGAATTTCTAATCAGATTTCAGCCTTACTCTACGTTGTCTTGCCTTCTGTACGCCCGCCTCATTAAAAGAGCCAGTAAACCAGTCGACTGCACTATTCTTATCGTTCTGTGGGGTATCCATCTGATATGATTGTCCTCCCTGCCATCTAATTGCTAATGTGGGGGTATTCCAACCCGAAATCCCTTGTAGCAATTACGAAACGCATATTGCGAAGTATGCTCTTTCACTATGATGAACCGAACCCCCACACTGTCTCATACCCCCAAACCACATCGAGTCCTATCGTATACTCACTGACCGGTTGAAGGCCGGTGTCTGTAATCCTGATATTTGTTGTTGCACTTGGTGATTTGCCTTACGTGGGTATACATAATTTCAAGGTTAAGTCCCGGCCTGCTGTGATGGAGTATGATTGATGTTTGAAAGCCCATATTCCAAAGTGAGATTTTGCCGAAATAGTTGACTCGCAAGAGGTCTGCTATCAATAATAATGAATGCCAAAGATATCGAGGAATGGATGGAGCGTGAGGGTGCCGCATACCATCCAGCATTCGCAAAGAGTCAGAATTCTGATCTTGACGGAGATTGGGAGCCTCATCAGTGAGTTCCTTCTGTTGTATGAGCGACGCATTGCGACTGATGGTAAATAACAGTGAAATCGTGGAAGCGATCAAACAGTATCAAAAGGAAAAACAAGAGAAGAACCAGAGTCCTAGATTCTCATGTTCGAGCACCGTACCAACATGGGACGATGTGATGAAGGCTGCGAGAGACGCAAAAGCCAAATACGACGCTGATGGAGGAAAAGATCACAAAGTTCGTGAGTTTTTCAGAAGGAGGGGAGACTACGCTGGGGCAATTGTGGTTTGGCTGGATATGATTCCCCAAAGCACACATTTGAGCTTGGTGCGAGGAGGTTTGACCCGTCTGTTCACGGTACGTATAAGTGATTAGCGACTTGTTGTGAAATTTACTCATATTTTCCAAGGCTGCAGCAAAACTAGCAGACGCTCGTATTAAAATCATGGAAGCGTATGCAGAAGGAATGAGCATGATTCAAAGCGTGTACGAAAAGCGGAGTCAGTATCCTTCAGACCATGACCTAAAAGAAATAGCAATTAGCACGTATAAAACCGTTCTGGAGGCAATGGATGAAATGATTTCTTGGTTCAGCGGGACTGGCAGTAAGTGGTAACATTGGTTCCTTACCAAGATGTGCAGGTTGACTAGTGTAGAGAGGTATTGCAAGTACATCCTCAAAGGGCCCATCGCGGGAAAGAGGCTCGATGACCTCCTTATACGAGCACGTCGGCTTCATCAAGCGTTCCAGGATAAATATTCAACCCTCCAAGGCTTGATCCACCGGGGAATGGGCCGGGCCATGCCTATTATCCGCAGGAACACTGAACAGATCAAAAGTCAATTGGAAGTCGGAAGAGAAGAAATGAGACAGTATATGAGCCGCAACGAGGAATGGAAGAAAAGGCAAGACGCCAGACTGGACAGCAACGTGGGCTTAGCGCAGATGCTCAACAATCTTCTTCAATATGTCCAGTGTTCGTGAACCTCATCATATATCGTATCCATGTAGCTGACTGTGCATAGGGAGGGAAGACAACCTGAGTCGATGCAGGTCACCATCAGCAGATCTCTCAAGGCAGTACATGAGCCAGGACGATTTTATCCGCTGCCTCTCCGTGGACATCCATATGCTCGCGCGAGACATTCTGAATGTCGTTCGACAACGGGAAGAACTTGAAGAAGCGTCCAAAGGTCAAGGCGTCTGGCTCCCGCAGTCGAATGAATTCCAACAATGGCTAGGGTCGAGAAGCTCGGGAGTGCTGGTAGTCGATGGAAATTCAGACGAGTCTCAACTAGTCTCGCCCATGTCAGCGTTTTGTGCCACCCTGATACGCTGCGTTGAAAACACAATGGACGAACCACCCATTCTCCTCAACTTCTTTTGTGGACTCCATGTAGCATGCAACGATAAACTCGTTGGTCCGTCGGGACTCCTCAGAAGCATCACGACCCAGCTACTCTCCAAGAATATGTACCGAATGGACTTTGTTGATTCGCATGAATACCGTAGCGACTTAGAAAGCCATGATCTCAGCAGACTCTGTGCTGCATTCAAGAATCTTCTTTATCAGCTGCCTGCCCACACAGTGGTTTTCTGCATTATCGACGGTATATCGTTGTATGAGAGGCGCAATCAAGAAGGTGAACTAGGAACGATCGCTTCAGCACTACGAGAAATCAGTGGCGATCCATCACTTGGCTGTTTCTTCAAAGTTCTTATCACCAGCCCTGGACGGAGTTGGTATGTGAAGCGGTTCTTCCCTTCCAAGACACACATCATGGTGCCTTCCCCGGAGAGTTGCGATGCAGGAGACACGAGGGTGGAAGACGCGATAGTCAGGGGAAGTCCGTCCTCGTCATATTCCTCCCCATGGAGCCATGGCTCTAATGGTGAAATGGAGAGATCGTCCGATGAAGATTTCGAACTTGAGGAAGTCGAAGAGGAGGAGGGAGATGAAGACGACGACTGATGAAAGATAAGAAGCGTAGTAAATTGGTCCTGTAATGGAAGGCTGAAAAAGGTTAGGTCGAAGAAAGAATGCTCAGGGCAGCAAGAGAGTCTCTGAACCACGTAGTTAATGGGCACATTCCAAATAAATCATCGCGAATCTCCTTCCATTCCCGCAAGAGCCTTAAGGCCATCTGAATTTGATGTCTTACAATTTGAACGTGAGCTGGGGCTGACTGTACCACATGAATGGCCGTCAGTAGAACAACGGAGATAAGCCCGTACTAGGCAAATGATCTTTTAGAAATCACGTTCAATGTAGCGTGGCGCCTACGGTCGGCCAATGGATATTTTGCTGACCATAGCATACCGGACAATTCGTGAAACTTCATCTTACTCTTTAAACGAAGTGCGAGAGGACCATAGCTACGTGCCTAAGAACAACGGGCATAAGTGGTAAACTGAACGACGATGGAAGAGAATATTAAACTGGAATCATACATGCAAGGCCTTGAGGCTGAAGACAGTGCCACAGGGCTGAGTGAGCCTAGGGTGAGATCGCCAGGGATGGTTTTTAGCTCAGCCAACCCGCAACCTTGACGCCAAACTCTTAGCATCCTCCTTCCCACCACTCTCATTCACCATATCGACCCGAAGGATTCATATCCCTACCAACATAGGGCAGTGCTTTACATACACTGACAATCATGGAACAGTTTCGACCCCTTAGCCTTCAGAAGGATGGGTCTAATAATAAAATGGGTCCAACCGGAAGACTGACTCCTCTTCATCAGTCAGTTCCCTGCTATCACCAACACCACCGCGGCCGTGTATACTTCCTCCATCAATCTTGATTCTTTTCGGAGCTCTTCGACATTCACGATGCGGATCAACCGGTTACGGACGAAGGGGTTGGGAGCGTGGACTTTAATAGCTCTCGCAACATTGGGTTCCGCGACAAGCCGTAAGCATGGATGACCTTTCAATTCTGCTTCATAGATCCATTCTAACCACTCTCTAATCCAGTATTCGTTGATGGCGAAATCTTCGAAAGTCGAGGCATCGAGAAACGCGCTACTACAAAATGTCCCGACAGCTATGTTAGTTCGAATGGAATGAACTTTACGACCTACTGCGACCAGAACAACCCTTTCGATGGTCAGCATCTTTAAAGTCTATGCACCGATTTGGAATCTGATATGATTACAGATGCAGTGTCTCCTTCCGATACCAACAGCATGGAACAGTGCATGGAGCACTGTTCGAGATACTGGGGTGACGGAGAAGGTTGCTATGGCATAGTTTGGAATGAGGGTGCCACTCAATGTAGGTTTTCTACAGCTTTTCAAGTAGGGTCGATTTAAGCTTACTCCTTCAGGTTGGATAAAGAACTCCAACACGTCAGCCCAAGGTCTCACTGCCCTAAACGGGACTCACTCAGCCCTCGTTCCTCGATCACAACTCCAAGGTTTCGATACAGATTGTCCATACAGTGATGCCTCCGTGCAGACACTCGACTCGGGAGAAGCATTTACAATTCATTGTGGACAAGACATCAACGCCAACTACAATTACTGTTTCGAGGAATTCCCAGCGTGCATTGGGATTCCTTTCAATGGATACTGGCATGCAGATAGCCTTCTTGATTGCATTCGTATTTGCAGAGACTCACATCCTCTATGCCAAGGTAAGGCGATATATATGGTCCTTCGCACCGACATATGTGCTAATCATATTGTCCTTCGTAGCTGTTTCTTGGAATCCTGGAATGGAGATAGGCTTCGCAAACTGCTGGCCCAAGACTGGCTTCCAGGGAGGCTTGAGCACCTCGGGCGGAACCAATGGCGTCATGCACAGTGCAACTTTGTCTAGTATTGGAGACAATATCAACACTACATGCCCAAATGACAAGTACACCACAAAGGGAAAGACATTCGACGTACATTGCGGTCAGCTGAACACAGGCACCAATATCACTTCAATCCATCGTGCGAACATCTCTGCTTGCATGGACACTTGTGCAAATGGAAACAATGGCTGCGTCGGCATCCTTTTCGACTCCACCCTCCAGGGAGGCTACCAGAACTGCTACCTGCAGAATTCAACCAGCATCATCTCTAATAACCCAAACACAACCTGGGCATTACTCTCGGGTACATCAGTTCCCTCCACAAAACCCTCCGGTGGAAACGGCGGTGGCAACAAGAACAATAATACCAGCAAAGCATGGATTGCAGGCCCTGTCATCGGCGTCATCGTAGCGATTATGCTCATTGCTGGAGGCTTAATCTGGTGGCGAAGAAGGCGCGCAGTTCAATCCAAGCAATCATCTTATGGATATGCTGCTGCACCCAGCAACAATCCCAGCCACAATCCCTACGACCCGGCGCCAACTGAACTAGCCGCTTCCAAGGAACCAGCTGAGATGGGCGGTGCGCCAATAGGAGCATATGGTCACGACAAGAAGTACGGTTATCGCGGTCCGCAAAATGATGCACAACCACCTCAGGAACTTCCCACATAGAATTCCTGACCCCGATTTCATTTCATTGGGGTTAGCTGGCCTGACTTCACGGCTCGTAAGATTTGGATTATAGAAAGGACGACATCGTAATATTCTTGTATGAATACTTGCAGACGGATTGATGATATGATTCTTTCAAAAAGCGAGGATGGCTATTGTGATTTCCAGCGGCATTTTGTTCAGATTCCATGCTCAAGGGGCATTTTGCATTTCAGCGTTTATTTTCTCTCTCCTAATGTTTTTTAGACATCCTTTTCTTCGATCAAACTATTATAAAACTATTTGCACATCACTTCCATCTCCACTATCTCATACATCCAAACCTCACTTCCCTTTCCTAGGTTGGCCTTCTACTCCAAAACCTGAAAATGCGCATCCATAGGCGTACCCCCGTTAATACTCAACACATCCTGCGGACAACTACTCATAACAACAACCAAGTTCCTCTCCGCCCTCAAACAAACAAAGTCCCCCTCCTTCGTAACCGGCGCCTCGAAACTGACCGTCCTCGCCAACTCCCCCTCCCCACTCACCGGAATATTCATAAACAAATTAAAAGGATCCGGCACTCTGCCTCCCAACCCACCCTGCAGCGCCTTCAACCCCACCACCACCTCTCCGTCAGCACCACCCAGCTCAGCCGCCAGCTTCTCCAAAGCATCCCAGCAATTATCCGTGCAAGATTCGTGATACCCCTTTACGCCCAACCCAGAATACCTCCACCGATCACAAGCCGCAATAAGCGTATCATGGATCCCCGGACTCGAGTCCTCGACCACGGTAACCATTTTCTCGCGCTTCTGGCTCACGAGACTGTCGCCGATGCTTGGGATCAGTTTCTCGAGGGCGGCGCGCGTGTGCGACATGCTCATGAATTCGGGGACTGAGGCCGCGGCGTTGGAGATGCTGGTGTAGGATGAAGGGGAGGTGGAGGTGGCGTTGGGGAAGATGGGCGCGGAAGGGTCGGATGGAGAGGGATTGCTGCTGGGGAGGGCGAAGGCCCAGGTGTCGACGACTTGTTTGCCGTGGGTGTTTATTATTTTGATGGTTTGGCCTTTTTTTAGCAGGGTGGCGGCGCCGCGGCGGGCGGGGATGAGTTGGAGGGGTGGAGACATCTTTTGGAGATATTGAGAGTGTGGTATAGCGTGAGGAGTCTGGAAGGAGATGAGGTTGAAGACGCTGGTTGTTTGTTTGATGTAAAGGAGAGCTGATGGATGAGAGAAGCAGGAGAATGGAAAATGCTCAGTTCGATTGAATGCTAGAAAGATAGATTTAGATTGTTAATCTTTGAAGGCTTTATGCATTTCTTCTATCTTTTCACGCCCTTCTCATCAATCAGATAAGAGTGTGACGTTAGTCCTGTTGGTCATCGATAAAATGACCTACAAAGTAGTCAAGTTAGTTCTCATTTGACCCAGGTAAACTCACTAGTCTTCTAAAAGATAATTTGTTCTACTCTTTTATTCCGTATTACGCCGGCTACACGCTTCATCAGGGAGAAACAAAGACTGCGACCAGTATGAACGTGTGTTACTATCGTATTAGAAGCTTCAAGAGCAGACCTTCATGCCCCGCAATGACGTCCCCAACCGACATGACTAAGCTGCTTCCCATCCCGCATCACTCGGAATATTGGCGGAGCATTCATACATCCTCAGCTTCACAACCAGCACAAGAGTTATGTTTTGATTGGGTTTCGTTGGCAATTGAATTTAGTCGGAGAGAGGAGAACTGAGCTTGGGATATAGCTTTTAGACCTTGAGGCGGGAGCCTTAAAAGATACTTGGTGTGTTACGCGGAGAGAGATGGCGGATTTATGTTGTTGAATTGGATATACTGGATAAACACAGTAGGGAACTAACTCAGCATATGCCTGCAACGCTCCTTTGAAATAGTTCATATTCATACTTTAGGCATATCTATGTACAACATAGTACACGCGTTTCATACATCCAGCTAAGCAGCCCGAAGCCAATACTACCTCTTCTTCATCTCCTCCCTCATTTCCCCCTTAATTCTACTTATAGTGCCCGCTCCCGAATATATCATAGCCGTATACACCATCGCGACACTAGCACCAGCATCTATAACCTCAAGAGCTTGTTTCCCGTTTGTGATACCGCCAGTCGCGAATATGACTTTACGCTGCGGCTTCAAGCGGTCAGGCTCCAGTTTCTCAAGTACGGAATTCTCCACCTGCTCGCCTGTCGAATGTCCCGAAACCGGCTTACTTTGTTGTTCTCCTTCCTGTCCTGCTTTGGATTCCGGCGGAACAACATTTTTCGGTCCCTCGTCCAGTACACTTCGATATCTCTTGACCAGCGCCAACGTCCTCTCAAACATCTGCGGTCCCGAATAACCCCCCTGCTCCAACAAAAGCGCCGACTCTTTGGCTGGCATCAAATAGCCCTTCGGAATCGGGTCCGGACGTCTCTTAGTCGTGTTTCCAACAATCACGCCATCAACGCCTGAATCCCAGACTGCCTCACAGATACCGGAGACTTGCTCCACGGAATCTTCATCCGGACTGACTTTCACCATAACCACTGGTTTTGATTTCCTCGGAACGGATTTCACAGCCTGTACGACAGATGTGAGGATATGTGTGAGCGGTTCGACGTTCTGAAGCGTGCGTAGACCAGGCGTGTTGGGGCTGGAAACGTTGACAACGATGATGTCGGCGTATTTGCCTAGATGTTGCACCGAGGTTACGTAGTCTCTTGCTACAGCTTGGATGTCGGTTTCGGGGGTATCTTTGTACTTTGCGACTTGCACTGCCATGAGTTTCCCCTGCGTCAAGGAACCGGGTGGCACGCCTGCTTCGCCGTCTAGAACGATCCTCTCTGCCTCTTCATCCATCCCGAGACCAATGTGATATGCGAATTCCCGAACTCGCTGTCGAAGTCGCATAGCCATTGTTTCTGAACCTTCTGAGTTGAACCCGTATCTGTTTATCAACGCGTTCTGCGACGGTATCCTGAAAACTCGCGGTTTGGGGTTTCCGTCTTGAGGATGCGGTGTAGCAGCACCAACTTCTACGATTCCGGGACCGAGTGCAAAAAGGGGAGAAGGTACCTCTGCGCCTTTATCTATGCCCGCTGATGTGGCGATCGGGTTGTCTATCGTGTGTCCAAATACCTCGATTTTCAGATCTCCGGCTGCATCTAGTGCTCCTCTTTCCTGTGGATGCAAACCAAACTTATAGAGTGCTTTCATCATCGCCGTTCCAGCATGATGGGCATCTTCCGCATCTGCATAGACCAATCGTAGCGCGGGCACCACGAGCCATTCGTGGATGCTAGCCCGAGTATCTGTGATGTAAAGGTATCCAAAGGAGAGAAACAGCACAATCGAAGTACCGTAGACGAGGTTCTTGAGGCGGGTTACAAGGGAGCGGCTTTGTGTTGCGAGTTCAGAGGTCGTGGGGGCAACTGGGGTAGTGTTGGCATCTTGGTTGGTGGTGGTTCGGAATGAAGATTGGTGGCGGGAAGGTCGCAATTGTCGCGTAGGAAGAGATCGAGGTTGTAGGAGTAGCGGCCGCAATGTGCGTGACAACACTGACCTGCTCATTATGGGTGAGCTGTGCTGCCACAGGAGGGCGTCGAGGTGCAATTCGGGTTGGGACTTCGAGGGGAAGTTGGTCGTGAAAGCTTAGTCATTTTTCAGGTACCGTCCAATCATGAGCAAGCAGCAATTTCTCTACTTAAACGCCATATTATGACCTTGGGCTGACTTACTGAGCATAATAACTTAAAAGAGCATCGCGAGATGATGGTAATAAGTAAGAGGCATCGTGCTGGTTACAAAGTATAACATATCGCTTGTAGGTAACAAGACTAAGCTTACTCTTACAATGCAAGCCTGGATATTAGAGGACAGGAAACCTATGGTAAATCAATTTAGAAAAGCATCGGTGCTTTCATGACTATCCTATCTAGTTGTTTGATCAGATAATTAGATCAGACGATTCGTCCTGTCAAGTTTGGCTCGAATGCTTTTGAGCTTTATGGGATTGGACCGGGCTTCGCACAACAATATCCACTTCACTTCATTTTAGCCCTTGATAATCTTTCTCATTTCATCCACTTCCTTCGGTGTGGGCGTGAGGTTTTCGTTACCATTTTCGGTAATGAGAATATTGTCTGTAAATCACGAGTCAGACTTTTGTTGACAAGAAAAGTATACAAGAATCTTACCTTCAATCCTCACACCCCCAACACTCCAAAACTTATCCAGCACCTTCTCGTTAATGTAGCCCTTCTGTTTTTCGTCCTTTAGGTAAGGCTCGATGATGAACCTGCAGAAATAGATTCCTGGCTCCACGGTTATGACACTGCCGGCTGGTAACGTACCTCGAACTCTAAGATACCGGAACATTGGATCGGGGTCAGAGTAATTGGGGTTGCCGCCCGTATCGTGCGTGTCCATTCCCAAGTAGTGGCCTAGACCGTGTGGAAAGAATGCCACAGACGTGCGTGCCTTCAGAATCTCGGACGCATCGCCGAGTAGGATACCAAGCTTCAAGAGTCCTTCTATGGCGACCTTGTGCGCATGTTCATGCACGTCGTCCCATTTCACACCTTCTTTGAGCATATCCGTACACTCCTTTTGCATCGTCAGGACAATATCGTAGATAGCGCGGCTCTCCGGAGAAAAGTCGCCTGAGATGGGGAATGTACGTGTGATATCTGAAGCGTAGCAGGACACCTCACAACCAGCATCCAGGAGAAGGTTCAGCTTATTCTCCATAGGTTGATCATTCTTAACGTAGTGAAGTGTTGCTGCGCTCTCACCAGTTGCAACGATAGAGTGGTAGGCTTGCTCCTTTGCTCCACGCTGGATACAAGACTTCAAGAAAACACCTTCTAATTCAGTCTCATTCTTAGCTTTGCTCACAGCAGCCATGACAGCAGTATGAGCGGCGGTAGAGATGTTATTGGCATGCCGGATAAGAGCGATCTCGTAGGGCGTCTTGACAACGCGGGAAATCTCAATGGCGGGTTTGAGAAGATCGAAGTCTGATTTGCTGAATGAGAGGAAGGTAATGTGGTCGGAGACTTGATTGGGAATGGCATAGAGAGTGGATGATGGTGTAGAATTGGAGTTGAGGTGCGCATTTACGTCTTCAGTTGTTTGGACCTCGTCAATGTCGTAGCTATTGGAAGTTAAATTCTGTATTGAGACATTTGTTTGCTAACGGCAGGCTTGAAACACTAGGAGAGGAAAGACTGGAGCAATGCAATAGCAATGACGAAAGCATACATATAGAGGTTATAGGATCCTAAAAAGTGACAATGAATTCCAGTGGGCGTAAAGCTCGAGCACTTACGTTTTCATAGCCTCTTCGGGCATCATCGGTAGACCTGACCATATCACATCATCCGGATTGACAGGTGGGATGAACAGAGTAGACTTTTCAGTCTTCATGTCATATGTAAAGTAACAATCGGGCAAAGCGCAACCAGTTAGATAGAAGAAATAGCGGCGTTGCCTGTGAATCTGTTAATCAGAATCGGAACGTCAGGATAATTGATAGCTAGAGATATGTATGTCGAGAGCAAGGCGTAGACTCGACTCCGAATCTGATTTTAAAAGACCGGGGCGTCGATAGCTTACCTGAAAGGCACCGGCTCGTCATTATCCTATAATAATGAGTTAATATGGAATTCCTGAAAGAATTTCTTCGGAAAGATATCGAAAGATGATCGTATTAATTCGGTCTTGCGGAGCACATAAATATTTGTGAAGCGGAATTCAAATCAACGTACCTCTATCATCCTCGTCTTCTGCCCCTCAAGGTAAAGAGTGCCATTTGCATCTCCGCCTTTACCAATAATATATTCTGCTACCTTTTTGGCGTGAGTCTTTGCAGGGTATTTACCCTTCAAAATCTGCTCAAGATCGACCGTCATGGCTGTCGTTCTGGGTAAATGATGTGTGTGAGAAGTGATGTTGGAAAGACAAACAATGAAGATCGACCAAGTGAGGAAGGTGTTCGGATATCAGCGGTCTTTATCACGTGCAACATATCGGATGAATTCCGCCCGATTTAATAAAAATTATTTGGCAGAACTTTGATACCTAGTAGTACAGTAGAGAAAGCTTAGATATGAGTACACTGAGGAATCCAAGAAAGCTATCCACCGAAAGTAGCAGAGGGGAGTCTGCTCGTAAAATCAAGGTAAAGGAGATACCGCAGTTGATTTGGCTGGACAGGCACACAGAAACGATCTTTCGCTTGCTCGCTCCTTAGCATTCTTACCAAAAACTCCGTTTTAGATGGCTGTTAGATACCCTCGTACACTGCTGCTTTACGAGCCATCTCACTCGCTGTGTTGTTACAACCGCTACACGTCATTGAAAGCGTTTAACCATGGCTAACCCTCGCGCGTTTCCTGCCACTACCTGGAACGACACTCGGTCCCTCTATGTGCCCCTCCGGACGCTTGCCCTTCTCCTTCTGATCAAGCACTAAGCTCAAGACGTCGAAACCAAACTGGGGGAATTCCAAGCACATAGCGCGGAACTCCTCCTCGGCTTCGTGACGCAAAACATGGCTTCGAGTCGCCCAGAATGCTGCGACAGGTTTGCGTATTGTAGTATCCTCCATGGAAGTCTCCTTGTAGACGAATCTGGCATATGCGATCTCGCCCTTGGCTGTGCTTGAGGTTCTGTGGATCTTGCTGTGGGCAAGCGACTTGAGAGAAGGAAGGCGGAATTTCTCGGCCAGGGTGTATATCTTCGCATGCTTGAGAAGAGCGGCGCCGGTTGTATCTGGACTTGGCATAGTAGGATCTGGTTCGAGTGGACTGTCTTTGGTGGCATTGAGGCGTTTAGGGAAGTATTCCCCGTTGTAGAGGTATTCGAGGACAGAACCGGTCGAAGAAGGGTCGAGGTCACCAAGCTGGATTTGTCGGTGCTAGGAGCATTTCTTCGTCAGCTTTTATTCTCGGTTTCCATATTGAGAATTGAATGATTTGCGCTTCAGAAAAGAAGCCAATGAAATGATACAACGCAGAATCGAAGGGGCCAGCTTACAGTCTCGTCATCAGAAAAGCCACCACAGATCTCAGCAAAATATGGCGACTTAATCAACATGCCTTGATGCGCCCAGAGAGTTGTCTGGTCTGAGCCTGAGCCAACGACAATCTCGATAATAGGTGATTTGAGATAGCTAGCGAACGTGGTTAGCTTTGTGACGGTGATACAGCTATGTACAAGTACGACTGAAAATATCATTGGCAATCGAGTGCAGATGGAAGCTTCAATAAGTAGAGTAGTCAATAGTAAGCTATTGGGCCGTCGCAGGTTGCGCAGACGGCATCGGATCATTCGTAAGCGCATAAGCTGTTTTACAGCGATTGCAATGGTAGATGTATTTGAACTGAGTACGGATTAAAGTCAAGAACAGTACTTACTCCATGAACGTTGTCAGCCTGGGCGTCTCAGGCTCAATGTCTTGCAACATTGTGTCATCGCCGCCGGCCTCTCCCTCGTCCATATCGATATCAGCAGCAGCACCAGTATCTTCGATCGGGGTGCCCTCGGGGATTTCGTCTGCCATTGCGTTTAATTGCGACTATGACTGAGGGGTTGGTTGAAGAAAAGTGTAGGCTAGAGCCAAATTAAAATGTTCGCAAAGTAGAACGCGCGTAATGGAATTGAGGCACTGAAAGAAAGTCTTAATTAGAAGAGAGAGGTTGGTCAGATGGAACCAGAATAATTGAGGGCGATGCTGCTGAAGGAGCGTTGTGGTGTGAAGAATAGTGGTGGCTGGTTGCCGGAGCTTTGAGCTCCTCCAAGCTCTAAAAGCGAGCCTGCCCCCATCCGTGCACTGTACCTGCATCAACCACTAGATGGCCTTCCACGTGACGCGCACGGCAGCTATAAGGTAAAATTAATCGTGGTACGTGCCAAGAATTATTCCGATCGATGCATGAGCGAGTTTGACATTCCCAGTATTGGCCAGAGTGATTTTTCTTGCTATTGAACTTTTGCACTAATCACTATGTTCAAGTATCCTCAAAGAGAAGTGATGATTCCTCAATCAAGACCCAGGATGTACAGAAGGGATCACTTCTACTTTGAGCAGAAGAGGCTAGACATGCATAAGAAACTGTTGGTATGAGTGCTGCAGGTTGGATTATGAATGAGCTACCCAATCTTGAGTTTGCTGCTGTTTTGCAGCTCTACGTATCAATCTCTGAAATCTGTATCAGGGCAGGATATCCAAAGCGCAACTGGACATGTAACGATAACGCCGAGCTGCCGTGAATCCCGTGATCCGGCGATGCAGATATCCCCTCTTGATGCAAAGCAAAAGCCCGCGAACGTCTAAAATCACTAAAAACTAATAAGGGTATCCGCCTCATATCCTGCCGCCCCGCTCCCTGAACCGATCGCCAGTCGAGGGCACCGGCTTGTCCGCTCGAATAACATAAAGAAGCATATCCTCCAATGGGATGAAGGCGTAAAAAATCTTATTACAAACAAATGCCAACAGGACGAAACAGGTCGCAACCATGGCATCCATAAAGTAATGGTTTGCAGTCGCGACGATAGTAGTAAGGATGAAAGTTGGGTATCCGACGCCAACAAATAGATAAAAAAGCTTCCAAAATGCTCCCTTGCGAGCCTCGCCTGGTTCCAATGTACGGCGGAAGAGTCCGGAGTGGTAGATGAGGGTCATGCCAATGCAGAATGCGTAGCCAAAATGCATGGAAGGCATAGCTGCCAGAGTATTGACATATTTTCCACTCATCCAAACACTTTGTGCGTCGTCGTGCCGAACGGTATCGAGGAAACCGTACTCGGGAGGGAGGAGACGCGGTGGCATGCATGGATAGAAGATGAAGGTGAGGAAGGCGCACAAGTTCGTGAGAGTCATGGTCCGGCGAGCGATTGCAAAGGTATCGAAAGATGGTGCCACATAGTAGTACCAACATATGAAGCTAAATTCAATGTCAGCAATTGTTTTGCGCGCAAGTCCTACCGAACATTGTGTTTTGAGTTGAACTTACCCAACAGTTCCCGGAATATGGATAAGCGCATACGCCTTGTTCAAAACAGTAAGAGAGTCCTGGTGACCATGCATGAACCACTGTTGAACATTCCTCTCGTGTACTGGAAACAGGAAGCTCAGGAAACCGAATTCTTCTGCCTCCAATACTGCGATACCATGGTCCTGAGCAACATTCCAAATTCCTGTCTTTGCAAAAATCTTCTGAGAAGTTATAGATGTCATCCGGTAGAAAGCGTAATTTATTATCCAGTAAAACATTTCGATTAAAAAGGGGAATCGCTGCAGGATCCGGCTATGAATATTTTTCCTAAAACGAGAAGTATTGGGGGTTTGTATTCTCATGCTACAGCAAGTACGTTGCTTTGGGGGATATTTCAAAGTCGTAGGGTATTCGGGATAGTCGTCATCTTCACTTGAGTTGTATGTCAGAAGTTCATCGGTGGAGCGGCTTGGATCTAGGTCGTCCAGGTACGAGTCGTATCTTGAGCGAGATTTATCGAATACGCGGTAGCCTCTCCTTCTTGTCATAAACATAGCACCGAAGAGTATGCTCGCGACGATCTGATTTTCCGTCAGTAATGCGTTTCCCAAAAATTCTAAAGGGGAAATTCAACATACGATGGGTTCCGCCCATCCTGGCAACTTCCACGCGGGTTTACTATTCCATTGGGGTTCCTCAACGGGAACTGTTATATTCAAGAGCGACATGTTGACGTGGGATTCCGAAGGGGACGAAGGGCCAGGGATTCGCTCTTGGGATTGCGGATAACCCGGAAAAGGAGCGGAAGATAATCGCAGATTAGATTGAATCCTCAGACATGTACATGTGCAAGAAACCGCGTTGAATACAACTTGGGAAGCTCGAAAGTCGGAAAGGAGACCTGCGAACGTATCTGCGTTGTTAAATCCAGTAAAGTCGTTTTCGTAACAATGGCGTATTCGGATGACGCGGCCTCCAAGTAGGGCTCTCACGAATGTCGCAGAAGAGATGAAAGAAGGTTAGAAAGGAAAGAATAAGGGAAGGAGGCCGCAAGAAGAGGCGAATTCCAGTGAGCAAGGCGATCACTGCCAAGTTCATGTGCCCATCAGGACGTGAAGCTGGCTTGCGCCTCGTGGTTAAAGAAAGGAAGCCTACGTACACTATGCTGAAAAGGGATATCTTGGCGTCAAGTTTGATTCACATCCTGGTTGGAAACAGATATAGTTGACTATCCGATCAATGAAGGCCTTGCCAGTCTCATTTCACTCCACATTTTTCGGCCTCGACAGCAGACTTCTGGAAAAACGCAACTCTTTCAATTGGTGGTCTCTCAGACGCTGACGAATGCCAAGGCTTAGGCCCCCTACCATTTGGGGGAACTGTCGCGTGCCCAGTCACCTCCGCCAACACTTTGATATTTGCTATCTTTTACAAGCATTCTCTCTTGATATATCTATGTCTCCAAGATCGCGTCTTTTGAAGTTTCGTCCCATCATTGCGTATGACGGCAGGTGGTCCTCACGACTACGTACTCTGGTTAGGGTCTTGCAGGAGGGTCCCTTCAATTCCGGCCCATGCCAAGAAATGCCTAGGTCAGTTTCTTGTCGGCTCGATCATTCGCCTTGAATTTCAGCCAACCGCCATGGCAAGGACGCCACCTTCCCCTAAACTCTGTAACGTGTCTAATTTTAATAATCTGAGATTTGCTTTGCTTTGGAAGTTAGACACGCAGATACAGTCTTGACATTCGCTGTTAAGACCTTCCATTTCTTTTTTGGAAAAGATATTATGAGCGGTAGGTTTCGTAGAAATATTCCGTCGCGAACGTACAGCGAAAATAAAACTCGGCCGATATCGAGGTGCAGCTGTGGTGCAACAATAATCCAAGATAACCCTGTGCCCAAATGGCATCCCTGCACCAATAAGGAAGACCCTTAATTCTCAGGTTCGCTTCCTAAAAGTCACGAAGTTGATTACCGGAGTATATCTCGAAGTCAATGTTGAACTTATGCTCGTGGACGGCTGGCATAATGAGAAATATCAGGAAGTGCAAAGACATCTCGCAGTCTGGTCTTTCCATTTTTCATTAGTCTAACCCTATACAGCAATCCTCCCACGGCCTCGATATACTACTGTGTACCATAAGGAGCTAGGTAGATAAGAAGATGTGTTAGTGGTTTCACGGTTTGTGCGTCCATTCTGCAGTATTTCTATTGCTCCTTGGAAGAACCTGCAGCAGGTGCTCCTATGCGGGATGTTGTACTCGTGCATGCATAGCTTTCTATAGCTACATTGAGGATTCTATCGGAATTTAACAAGTACCTTGTCAAGCTGAAAGATACGAGTTCCAAAAGCCTCGAAAGCACCAACTCCTTATAATGAGCATTATCACAAGATACCGAGACGGTCGAACGGCGCCCACGCGACCCGACGAACGACCGATCAAGCCGATCTGGCCCCATCTCAAAGAACTATTGATACGCCCTTTCGCAAATACACCCCGGACGAGATAGGCTCTATCTGCCTTTCCTACCAGGCTAGACAAATCTTTTACGAGGTGCGATGTTGTGGAGCCTATCATGACTCATCTCTGACCAAGTTTCCGATAGCCAAACTTCCACCCAAGCAAGCCACGCACATGACTACGTGAAATCGTGCATATTTACGAGGCGTAGTTGCAACGACTTCATTTTAAGGCTCGTTGCTGCCTTACCGGAGATTTAAAAACTACTAGACAGGTACCCTGTCGAGCTGAAGTTAAAAATAAACATGGCTCACGAGGCATTTTCAGGCTTTTCATAACTGCATGTTTGCTCACCGAGGTGCCCATAACGTTACCGTTGAGAAAACGCCAGGTCGGCATATGATCCAATGGTCCTGATGGGCGGAGCAAGGAGCAAGAGAATCTTTAATTAATCCAGAGAAGTACCTAGGTAGTTAGGCATATTTAAGTCAACCTCGCCACCCTCTATATCAAAGTCCCATCTACCACTAAACTCCTTTTACTTTCACTATACTTCCGGAACAGTCGTTCATGTCATGCTGTGAGACACCTACCAAACCATCGGTACCATAGCAACGCTTCCCAGGAACCCACCCATCGAACCACCCAATCAAACCTACCAGGACCTATATGCACTCCCACTATATCGGCTGACCAGATCCTCTTCCCAATTAAGCAGTCGTTTGACTCATCACAACACCTCCTTCAAGTTAACCCGCATACATAAGGCAACCACGTACCCCATATACTTCCTCCCCATCCATCCTTGGACCGTTGCGCTCACAGTCTCACCGTCTGCAACTATGTCGAACACAGAGAGATCGGCTTCGGCGTCTGATGAGATACCGGCGGATTTCTTTATTAAGAGTGATAAACCGCCTGAGAAGGTACGTTGATGGAGCTTCACTTGTTTCTACTCTAGAGAAGTGGACTTTTTTTTCTTCTCGAGCAATTTGAAGCAAGCATGTCGAAGTAAGTTCCCACGATCGAAGTGGGAGACTTTGCCCCTATTTACAAAGACATGCGACCCTCCAAATCTCCGCAGAAATTTCAACTTGTCAAAACACCTTCCTCGCTCTCTACTCTTCAAAACCACTCCCATCCTACTCCATTTCCTCTTTTAACCACTTACAAAGACTGCCTCTACCATCCCCGCCCTCCCTCACTCTCTCAAACATAGATATTACCCAATCAACCCTCCTATCTCCCTAACTAACCCTCACCCTATCAACAGTACTCGGCATCCTGCCACTGCGCCCAGATCCGCTACACAGTCCTCCTCTCCCCACCCCTCTATGACGCCGAGTCTAAAGTCGGAGAATGCAACTGCAGCATCTGCGCTCGAAACGGAGAGTTACTCGTCTACGTGCCGACCGCGAATGTGGAGTTCGAAGATGATAGTGATCAGAAAATGACGGTAAGCCTTACAGACCTCCTCAACTACTTCTGGATTCTACTTCGACGTTTGGGGAAGGGTGGTGTGTGGAGGGATAGAATGGAGCTGATGTGGAGACAGAAATATACATTCGGGAAACATCGCGTCGCGCATTGGTTCTGTTCGAAATGTGGGAGTAGTTTGATGTGTGATAGTATACAGCCTGGGTTCTTTGACGGTATGAGAGCTATCAACGTAAGCATTTCTATTCTGCTCACCCCGAGAATGGGGTATGTGGTGGGTCTTTGAAGTGGAACTAATGTTTGTGGTAGGTTCGTATGTTCCATGATGTGGATCTCAAGGGCTTCGCGAGGAGGGAGGTGGATGGCAAGAATTTGGGATGAAGCAAGTAGGATGAGAAAGCGGTTGAGCGCTGGAGATTTCACCGAAGATATCGTTGGGAGTTTTGCTGAAGAAACTTGGCGCCAGAACCTATTTGTGGGTGGGTTAAGAGTTGCGGATATGCTTCCAGCACTCGCCAATTAGAGCAACAGCAAAAGGACCAGAAGAAAAAAAGACTGCAGTGTGGATTGTTTCAGACTTTTTTTCTTACTTCTAGCTATTAGCTGATTCATATATAAATAGAAACACAACAATACGAGGTACTGGCCACGAGAAATCACCCGCTAATCTCTCTAACGATCATTGGAAAACGCCTTCAACACCAGCCAATTCCTCCTCTTGGCTGCGCGGAATGCGCAATACAATCCTAGACCGGTATTTTCTAATCCAGTACTGCCACCGACGCCAACTTCTCAAAAGCCTGGCCTAAGGTTAGGATGATGCAGGTAAATTATATATCTTCGAAGGTGACAGAACTCCAGTTCATAAACTCCAGCCGTTATCCTTCATCATATCAACTTCTAAAGCGGACAGACCGTGAATTTTAGAAGCAAAAGTATAGGACCGATCCGGACGCTGTGAGGAAAACTCCAAACCACCACCATCGGTCTGCTTGCACCATCTGTGGCGTCTTTGCGGTTGTGATCTTATGATTCATCGGGAGGTCCATCATCGAGCGCCTGACTTTACCGGTAGCCTTTGCACCGCCAGCGGTGGATGTGGTGAGAGGGTTTAATGTCTGCGTGGGAAGCATTTCGGGTGGGGAGAATGCGAGATAAAGAGGCATTAACGGCGAGCCATCAAATTTGAAGAGGTTCAAACGTGGAATGTTATGGTAGGGGTCTGTGAGCACTTCGTAACGCTAGAGAAGAAATTAGACACCGAGGGTCTGGGTTTGAGATTGTCTGGGATTTGGGCATACCTCAAACATTTCGGAAGTGTTGTATCTTGTGTAAACAGCGCTATCGTACTTGCAAGGATCCGAATAGAGTTGTCGCCCATCGACGGCTATAGGCTCTAGAACAAGAGAACCGTTGGCTTGCTTCGTGAAGCTGCCGTGTTGCCATTGCATTATGCCTTTCGGGCAGGCTGGATCGCTAGCTATTTCGTGATACGCGTTAGCCCAGACCTAATATATAAGGGATAATTTGAGAACTTTGAACGTACGGTTGGCGACGGCGCGGTAATAAGCTTCCTCGAAAAAGCCGTCGGCGGTGAAAGAGTATGAAATGCCGGTGTGGTCTGGCTCGAACAGCTTCTCATTCACCGGATCGTAGAATTTCTACGGCGCAATGATTAGTCATTACCCTACTGATTCTTGAGAGCGGATTTGCGACGTACGGGTCCTGTTAACGTCGAGTTTGATTTCGAAGACCAAGTTCCCACGAGATCTGTGACCGGCAGTGTTTGAGCAGCGACAAGTCCAGCGCTCATTAAGAGCGCAGACCCTATAGAAGACAGCATGATTGCGAATGTGTTGTAACGAGCGTGGATGTTGAAAAGGTCGTCGAAGTGTCGAGGGAGTGGTGAAGGTGTTGAGTGTTGATTGCAGGTTTGAGGTTGGTTAGGGGAAGCGGCGTCAGTGAGGCAAGAATGCTTGGACATTTTGCAGGGATGCGACACAGGGATTCGAGAAAGTCAGCGCCACAACGGAACGGAACGCCATGAAATGAACGAACATCCACAAAGCTCCGAAGTCCATCTCATCCATGTGTTTTTAAGAATACCTATCTTGAGCGGAATCACTGTTGAACTTCATCACGCTGGTCAAAAGCAATCTGGCTCCTGTGAATTATTCCTTGCCTAGTTTCTATATTTGGCAACAAGCTACCTAGGTCTGTTCACATGGCGACCACCCAGGCTTTGAAGAAAGAACTCCGCAAGCATATCAGATCAATATTGTCAGGGCTCTCGGAGAAAGAGGTTTCAACGCAAAGTATGTGCCAGTTATTAGCCAAATATTCTACCTTATTGATGCTAAGATCCCTCCTATCAGCGTCTCATGCTGTGAAAACACTGCTATCAATGCCCGAATATCGGGCTGCAAAAAGAATCAGTGTCTACTTATCAATGCCAGCTGGAGAAATCTCCACGTCTAGCATCGTTTATGATGCACTGAGGCAGGGCAAGAGAGTATTCGTGCCATATACATATAAACTTGCAGGCCGGCTAGAGCATCAGCCAAAATCAATCATGGATATGCTTGAACTGCAGTCACTTAACGATTACGAATCTTTTGAAGCAGACAGTTGGGGTATTCCAACTCCAAGCCGGGATTCGGTGCCATCACGCAGGAATTCATTTGGCGGAAAGGGAGTCACGAATGGAGAAGTAGTAGCATCTCCACATGCTGAAGGAGGCCTTGATCTTATCATCATGCCAGGCATGGCATTTGACTCGGATTTTGGACGACTTGGTCATGGGAAGGGATTCTACGATTTTTTTCTGGATCGCTGTCACGAGTATGGCGAACATGGAATTACAAAAGTGCCTTTTTGTGGTGAGATCTAACATTTTTGGCAGCGGGATAGAAAATGCTAACCATGACTAGTGGGCCTTTCATTGAAGGAGCAACTACTCCCGCCTTCAGAATCCGTCCCAATGGACGCCAGTGATTTTCGCCTCGACGCCCTCATCGTGGGTGATGGTCGATTGCTTCGGCCAAAAAAATCTATATGACCTTCCCCATACTCCCCAGAGCCATATATTTTCAACATCGAGGTCAGCTATGGGTGACCTATCATCGCCACGGTTCCCTGAAAACACAACCGTTGGCGCAATTCTAGACATTCATGCTTTGGATGAGCGAAATATTGTCGCCTTTCAACAGGATCCGACCTGAATAGATATTAGCGGAGCTCGACATCCGAACGACGTAGCTGGGACTGACCAAGTGACCTGCGCGACTCGTCCGCGTCCTTGGTCTTCAACTTCACCTCAACGGCGTTGTCGATGACCAAGTTCATGAATTCATCGAAACCCTGCTCGTTTGTTAGCCATGCGGCCGTGCCTTTCAACTGTGCAAGGGCTCAATACTCTTAGCTTTCCTTCAATCCTGATCCCCAACTGTTCCATGAGCCAAATCTTCACGGGCGAGCTCGATTGTAGTAGCTTGAAGATGAAATTGATGGGCGGGAGGAGAACTATGCGTGGACTCAGTATGACATTTCATGGTCCCGTACACGATCGGGATAATACCTTTGCCGCCTTGACGACCGCCTGTAAAACTATTAGCTGAAGTTGCAGAATGTGTAGGCATTGCCGAACTCACCGCGTCCAGTCATGGTTGCGTTCCGGAAGAATTTAGGATTTGGAGACTCGTAACTTATTGATAGTGCACGCAGCTCGTCGATGGCAATAGGAGTCGGTTCACTGTTGCTGGCTGTAAGGTTTTGTGGGGGCAGGTGAAGTGAAGCTCCGACCTTGAGTAATTGCGGCTCAGAATTTCCTTTCAGATGCCAAGCCTTTGGTGGGACCGCCTTTTTTGGGTTTGGAGGTCATGCCAAAGCCTCCGACATCAAACAATATCTTAACTACTCTACAACACACTTTCTCGGAGGGAGATTCTTGATTCAGGACTACGACTGCTTTACTGTCTATGCCCGAAACCTAGCAGCAGCACCGTGTTCATCAGCAGCCGCTGACCCGTCAAATCGTTGCCTCACTCCACTTCACCCGCTATAACCATGGCTGCCACTGGCGCGCAACAGGCCTTTGCGCCTGTTGTCGCGGCGCTGAACACAATGTCATCGCAAGACCGGGCGCAGAAGGAACAGGCGCATGAGTTCCTGGAGAAGTTCCAGAAATCTGTCAGTAAATACAAATGTTCCGTAATTGAAACCTAGGACGGCGAAGCTGACAAGCTTGACCTCCAGCCCGAGGCATGGACGACAACTTTCGCAATCCTTCAGTCGGACCATGCTGATCCAGCAGCTAAACTATTTGCCGCGACAACTTTGAAAGGAAAGGTGAGGCTGAGGACATACTTGGACTGAATAACGGTCGGTCTGACGAATTTAGATCGTATATGACCTTCACCAAATACCCCGCGAATCGCTTCCTAGTTTACGAGAGTCTCTTCTGAATAACCTCGTCACATTCCGCGCTGGCCCCAAGCCCATTCGAATGCAACTATGCGTTTGTCTGGCCAATCTAGCTATACAGATGACGGAATGGAAGGACGTGTTACCCCTTGTTGTGGCTACTCTTGGATCCGATATACAAACATTACCCTGTGTCCTAGATTTCCTGCGTGTTCTCCCAGAAGAAGTGACAGAAGGACGAAAGATCAACCTGACAGTACGTTCGGTCGAGATACCATCAACTTACCGGCACCACATCCCACGGTACCACGAATGAGATTGAGAATCACAGTCTAATACTTTATGTTACTATTAGGAAGATGAATTGACCGTCCGAACGCGGGAATTGCTCGAGGAGAACGCCCAACAAGCAATAACCCTCCTCACCCAATACGCTCAATCTTCCCGTAAGGATCCCGTTCCCTTATGAAGAACATGCTGACGTTCCTTACAGCTGCCGCCTCCAAGAATCCGCAACTTCTGGACTGTATAACCTCCTGGATGCGCGAGGTACCGCTAAACGACATTGTCAATTCCCCTTTACTCAAAGTAATCATAGACGACCTATCCGCTGACGAACCTTTCGAAGCTGCGGTGGAATGTGTGTGTGCTATGTTTAACGAAACCAGAGATGTGGACGAAAGCTTGACAATGATCCAAACCCTTTATCCGTATGTGATAGCTCTTCGGCCCAAGATTGCGGAGGCTGCAAGAGAAGAAGATGTAGACAAGTACAAGGGTATCGCTAGAGTTTTCGCCGAGGCTGGAGAAGCATGGGTACTACTTATCGCCAGATTGCCAGAGCAATTCCGAGCTCTTGTTGAAGCTATTCTCGAAACCGCGGCATTGGACAAGGAGAGGGACGCCATCTCTCACACCTTCAAGTTCTGGTACGAACTTAAACAGTACCTCACCCTTGAGAGGTATATGCAAGCACGACTGGAATATGTTGACATCTATTCGAAACTTGTCGATATCATGATCGGTCACCTAGAATACCCCACGCCCGAGAGCGGAAATGAGAAAGACCTTTTCGAAGGCGATCGAGACCAAGAAGAAAAGTTCCGCGAATTTCGCCACCAGATGGGCGATGTCCTTAAGGATTGCTGCGAGGTGATTGGGGTGACGGATTGTCTTCAGAAGTCATACACTTTGATACAGAATTGGGTGCAAACGTACGGATCTCAGTCGAGGCCCGGTCACGTTCCACAGTGGCAGAAACTTGAGGCGCCTTTGTTCAGTCTGCGCGCGATGGGACGCATGGTCCCTGCCGAAGAGAGTATTATGCTTCCTCAGCTGATGCCGCTCATCGTTCAAATTCCAGATCACGATAAGGTTCGTTTCCAGGCTGTCATGGCTCTTGGACGGTATACCGAGTGGACGGCGCAGCATCCGGATCTACTGCAACCACAACTCGACTTCATCATCGCAGCGTTCAATCATTCATCGAAAGAGGTTATTAGAGCGGCTGCTCTCTCCTTCAAATTCTTCTGCAACGATTGTGCGAACCTATTGGCTGACTACACTACCCAACTCCAGCAATTCTATGCTACATACCTGGACAGCCTACCTACAAACAGTCAAGAGGAGATAACTGACGGTGTAGCATCGGTATTAGCTAAATTACCCGCGGACAAAGTCTACGCGAACCTCAAGCTATATTGCGATCCAGTGATGCAGAGCCTCATGAGCATGGCACAGCACGCTAGTAATGATAAAGAGAAGTTGGTCCTTGCTGGTACGTACATCTTTTGGATACTGTGAAAGGATGGCTGTTAACAAACGACGTAGACAAAATCCAGCTTGTCACAACTTTCGTCCAATGGGTCCAACCGTACGTCGAACCGGGCCAACAACATCCCGCTGTCGAATACTGCAAAGAAATATTCACAGTTCCCTCGACTATCGCTCAGACGTACATGAATTGTGTTCCGGTTCTAGAGCGGATATGTCGATGCTGGCGGTACATGGTACTTTCCTATCGAACAGCCATGGCCCCTTTGCTTCCAGCACTGGCTGAAAAACTCGCCGCTGGGTTTTCCGCCTCCAAACAAGGTTGCTTCCTGTGGGCCACCGACTCGATTGTTCGGGAATTTTCTGAAGGAGTGGACGAGGTTGATGAGACTACCATGCACGCTATCTTTCAATTTTACGAGGCTCAATCGGCTACTTTTCTAAGGGCGCTGAACGATCTTCCCCCAGAAGAGTTTCCTGACCGTAAGTTGCGCATAATGTTCGAGTATAAGGGGCACACTGACAGGTTTATCACAGTTATTGAAGACTTCTTCCGCTTAACGGTGGACATGCTTCTCTATCACTCCTCGAAGACAATACTTTCGCAATTCATGTCTCCCATCCTCTCGGCAGCCTGCACGTCTCTGACTCTTCTCAAGGAAGAGCCAATTTTCGCAACACTACATTTTCTGCGAGACCTCTTGGGCTACGGAGGCGAGTTTGCGCCTTCTTCGAGCTTCGATACTACACGTCACCATGTTGCACCGGAAGTGCAAGCGCATGTAAAGCAGTTAGTGGCAAGCCAAGGGGAGGAACTAGTACAAAGAATCATGACGGGAATGATGTACACATTTCCCAGAGATTGCTTCCCGGATGCGAGTGGGGTGCTGTTGGATTTGTTCCACATCATGCCAGAGCAGGTGGCATTATGGGTGCAGAAAACCATTTCGATGCTGCCTCCCGGATCGATCACTCCACAGGAGTCTGACAGACTGCTCAACAACATCAAACAGTATGTCACAACTGTCATTGTTTCACCCATGAAATCGAAGGACAAAGTTACTGATAGTCTTTATAGGAGGGTACAAGCGGGGGAGATCCGGAAGATTCGCATGCTACTCCAGGACTTCACAAATTCCTATCGCCGACGCAACGTTGCGCCGAGAGAGGGCCTTGGACGACTGGAAGCAACGAGATTCAAATTCTCGGGATAGGAAGATAGGGCTAGGTGGAATATATAGCGGGAGCGTTCGCGGAGGAATCGAGGTATCCGAAATTTTGAGTGGAGTGGACATGAGCAGGTACTTATTGATGCATGGACTAGCTGGCCTCGCGTTTACATGGGGGTGTTTATATGGGCGTGCATTTTCGAGGAGCTGGAGTTCAGAGCGGGGAGGATATGACGGTTGTGTTTCTTCGGTGGCATCCAGCATGGGCAGTAGGTAAAGACTGCAGTGGGGGAGGTGTATGGATAGCAGCGAGGTATCCAGAATCTTTCAAGAAAATGGAGAGGCGCGGTCGAAGGAAATCAAGTGGTTTGGGCGACGGGTTATTCCTAGATGCATTGGTCGAAATGCAGCAGGGTCCAGGTAGCGACGTGTATATCGTATGAGACGTGCGTAAGGGCACTTCATGAGAGGAAGGTGTGGAATATTGGGAAGGAGATCTCCAAGTGATCAGGTTTTCTGAAACCAACTATCCCCCTTCCCTCTTTTTCACCCAACTGAATCGAATCAAATGGCCTACGATTCATCGACTATTGGCCGTGTTCGCGCTCTGATCTTTGCTGTTGAAGGCGAATCGTACACACTTGGACATGCAGCTTCCATAAATGAAATGGTGCTGGCGATGTCTCTCAAACCATAGTCGGTTTGATTGAGAAGGTCTCAATGTGCTATGATGAAGACTGTCATCATCGTGCGGCGCTTTCTGCCTCGCCGCTCCTAATGGAGGCACGAGACATACAATCACCACCGCCGCCGCTATTGTGCCCGGCAGTCTCCGGTTTGGACAGCAGTGTGGCGCTTTCGCTAGCTCGCTGAATCGTGGGTGCATCTACTAAGTTGGTGGTGTGCCCATCATTGCCTGGAAAGGCCGGTTTATTCATTACGTAGCCACAGCTTCAAATGAATCAGACGACGCGCGAGGCTGTCACCGCGCAGGCTGCAGCAGTCCGCAAACACTACTTTTCAGCCTCTTTCCACCGACCAAAGGGAACTATACTGTTGCAGGGGACAGGGATTCTCAGCTGGGTTTCTGACCTCTGCACGATAGTTGCCACCCTCCCACCTCAGTTCTGAGGGCAGTTTGGCCGACGGCGCTGGACACATCCTAAGCTTCTTCTTTTTTGGGATGTTGCTGCATGAGGATATCTTCAGGACGCTGTGCTCGCGGTGCTGGAGAGATAAAACCCGTGGGAGCGGAATCTGTGGCGCAGATACAGAGCGTGGGAGAACATCTGTTCTGCATCTCTCGTGGAGTTCTCTTCTTCGTGGACTGAGTCGAACAAAATGATGGGGTTTGCTATCGTTTTCTAAATGTGCGCAGCGGCCCTGGGATTCGGACAAGCTCGAAGATATTCACTAGCCATCGTTAATCGGGCCCTTTTAGTTCCCGCCATCCGAAAGCGGCAGCGTCTGCGAGGTGATGCACATGTGCGAAGCCGAAAAGAGGGAAATCTTCAGGTACGATAGGTGATTATCTGGCATGGGGCCTTGTGGATCATTATCAATTTGAGCAAAACAGATGTCATAGTTTTTCTGCGTGCAAGGGGCGACGGCGCAACCTGCTCAGAGACATGCAAGGCGGCAAGCCTGAGGGCTGAACAAAGGGCACCAAAGGATTGCATATCCAGCTACCGGGTCCACGTCCACGGCTGGGCTCCGATCATAACAGGCTGTCTTATGGGCTAAATTGATCAAAGGCCAGCCAGCCACCCGCGTTTGCGGCAGATGCGGCAATCCCTTCCACATCTCCCCACCTGGGCTCAAAGGCTATCCAGCGCAGTGGGATATGCGCATGGGAGGGGAGGCATGGTTGGCTGGGACATGGGGGGATGAATAAGCTTGGGGCGAAGGACGCCATGGTTGTCGATCTGACGAAGCCTCTATTGGAACTTCCAATATTGAAGCCTGAGCCCTGGCCACCAAGTCCGCAACGAATCGTGAGCAGCGAAGATGGCCCAGCGCATGCACGTCGTGCGCCGCCCTGGCTGCAGTCTCTGGAGTTGCTTGGTACGGACTGCAGACAGGAATAATGGCCATCCTCTTGCTGCACGCAAGTCGCTCAATCTGTTCGCGAAAGGGGCGGGCGGTTGTGCCTTTGCTTGGGCTCTCACGCTTCTCCCCAATTGCTGGTGAGGTGCATGTTTTAGGGGCACGGCTTCTGATGAGAAGGTCTCCCGAGTCCCACGTTTCACACAGAACATGGCAAGAATGAGGCCGTCGCGGACCGGGCAGCGGGAGAGTGTCGCCGAAGTAAGAATCGTTCGTTCCTCTGCAGAGCAAGGCGTCGACGGCGGCGTACCGCTGTCACACTTCCACGCGCTAGCAGGTGTTCCTTCGCGCGCGTGCTGCAACGAGCACATGGCTGGAGACATGATCAGATGGATCTAGTACTATCTATATCGTGTGTCCGTCGAATGGTGTTGAGTGAATTGACCTCGGCGCCGAAGCATTGCAAGGTTGATTGAGCAATGCCCATCCGGGACCTTGCCTTGCCCATGCTGTCCGGCCATGATCCATCAGAAACAAACCCGCGATCAATGATCCTCACCGGTGCCGGCAACCTTCTTTTCAAAGCTACTATTTTGGGCAACTTGTCCACGGTCGAACTCCAATGGCCACCCCTATCCTTCGCCTTAGCTCCAATGCTATCCCAGCAGGCCCAGGGGTGTTGCGCCCCCTACGCTTGCACTGTAGTCTGTTCCCCAACTTGGCACCACCGCAAACACACAGACCACTCCTCACTACCTCTCACTCCAGTCCGAGCGCCATCTACCGGCCGCCTCTCCCACACTCCGTGATCCAATGGCGTGGTTATGCCCTGAACCTCGCTGGAAACATATCTCTCCTTCTCTCCATTGCAGCAGTCCGCCATAATGCTTATCATCACAGCTCCCACCATACGCAGTTGAAGCGCTGGGGGTTGCCCGTCCAAAGGGGCATCCTAGCTTTCCGTTTCTGGCCCTGATTGACTTTCTCAGCCCTCCAGCGCCTCTTCTGAGCTTCTTTGTCAGTGCTATTTGACTTGCAGCCTGCTTCAGGCTGTTTTCACTGGCCAGTGCTTGCCCATCAGCGGGTCTGGGGCGTGCTGAACTTCGTATATCTCAGACGACAATCTATCTCCCAGATGCTTCCCGTCAGCATCTCACCCTTCCCATCCTGACCATCTCCAACAGGGTCCGACCTACTATGCTGAACCCATAGCGTCGAGTTGAAAGCCGCTCTGAACACTCGACGTCGTCACCGGTGTGCCCCCCAATTTCTGACAGCTTGACCGTTATAGCCCCACAATCGACGGTGTCCGGGGATCGCCATTTTCTAGCGTCCGCCGCCCCTCCAAGTCACAAGTCGTAAGGACGGGCATGCTTCCCTCCGATACTTTGGTGCTCCCAACTCAGTCCCACTAGGTCTGCGCAGGTACCGTCTTGTGTATATACTCTACGGGTTCCCGGCGCCTTGGTAGACGGTTGGTTTGCCTTGATGTTTCCACTTCTCACTTTGATACTGACATTAGCCTTCCTAGACGGCCGCTTTCTTGGACTTGAGCATCTAGCATGATGGCTTCTACCGGGCCGGGACTACCCTCGTCAGGCGCTGGGAGCGTTACACCCACAGGAACTGGTTCTTCACTGCCATCGGCTTCCGCTGCTAAGCTGCGGAAGAGGACCAAGACTGGATGTCTAACATGTCGCAAACGGCGCATCAAATGCGGCGAGGAGAGGCCCATCTGCAGCAACTGCATCAAGTCGAAGCGCCACTGCGAAGGCTATAACCAGCGTGTCATCTTCAAGACTCCCATTGGAGGTGACTGGACGAATCTTCCATCGACAGTGAATACACTTCCTTATCACAGCTCCATGCTTCCCGGATCGAGAGCTGTCAATCGATCTCCCCAAGGTGGACAGCAACAACAGATACAACCACGGCCTTTGACCCAGTTTGATTTCGCAAACATTCAGTCCGGTCCCACTGGCGGCCTGGAACCCCTAAACACTGGAGTGCTCGTTGGTGGACCATCGCCGTATGCTCAGGAACCGAATTATTCTCATCATCCTCAACCCTCGCCTCACTCTCAACTTCCAACGCCTAATACAGCAACATCATCTTACTTTCCGAGTCAACATTCTCCAGCGCATCCGGGGTATTCAGGGCAGTTCGGACCTGAGGCGACAACTGGCTACCAACAACAGCAATATACCCCTGGAGGTCATTTCCAACAAGTTCCTGCTTCGTACGATACCCATGTTCCGGACCAAAAGCCTACTGTTTCTGAGTCTTCTTACCCCTCTGTTTCTCAAGCATATCATCATGAGCAATTCGTTTACCAGCATCAGCAACGACAACCTAGCACACAAGAAGAGCAGCACCCCTTCCTTCTAGCCTCACAGGCACCTCAACAGACTGAAGGTTACCCGCATTATGAGCAGAGACCACAGTTGGTACACGTGGGCGACTCTCGACACTCAGATCCACAATCGCAATCTAGTTCTGTGGATATGGGACGAGGCACTTACGTTCCACCTTCAGCTCACCCAGCTTCTCGCTCAACTAGCTTCCATTTTCCACAAAGTGTTCAGATACCCCAGCATGATGTAAATCAGGATGTAAAATATGTGGCACAGCATACTGTTCTTGGTATGTCTCGTATTTAGTCTACCCATACTCTATATACTCCTTTTTCATGTCCGATTGCATCGCAATTGTTGACTTTTTGCGCGTCTGTGTTTCCCGTGTAAAGCCCTCGTCATTGTCATTGAAACCTTCGCTCCCTCGTCGTATCCTTGAACGTGTGCTGATTGTCGGACGTGTGCAGAACAACCAGTTGCCATTTCGCACGCCCAACGCGATTTCAAGCCACAGCTTCTCACATCGGGGTTTGCTGAAGACCATGTCAGCCCCACTCAACTCCTCGATGAAGCAGCAGTCGAATACGCAGACGATGACTATTACGACATCCAATCCGATGAAGATATGGATGATGCGCCAGACGAGCAAATGATTTCGAACCGTCACTTCAGCATGCTGTTACGATTACATGAAGAGAGCACTAGCGAACTCAGCGCACGACGTTACGATGATTTTATCTACGAAGGAATATTAGATTACTATCGCGCCGAATGGGTAGCGAATCCGCTGAGAAACCAGAAGACAGCCCGAGTGTTTGCGCATTTCATTTACGCGACCGGTCCGAGTCTGTCGATATACGAAAGAAATCCTCGAAATTCCTCAGCTATGTTTGAAGGACCAACCCCACCATCTTTGCAGAGTCTGTGGACGTATACATTGCCAATGAAGGCTTTGGGCAACCAAGGTCTGCTCCATGCCATGTTAGCACTCGCGAGTTTGCATATTGCGAAGCTTCAGGGTGCGTCTGTGACCCCATCGTATAAGCACTATGCGTACGCTTTGAAGAGACTGCATCATTACTTGGGGCATCCAAAGAAGAGATACCAGATCTCGACACTTGCGACTTCGCTCCTTCTGGCATTCTACGAAGTCATGACGGCGGAGCATGTCAAGTGGAGTACACACTTAGTCGGCGCGAGACAGCTATTGACCGAGCTTGACTACCGAACTATGTCCCAAGATGCACGAAGAATGAAAGCGGAGCAAGCCGCCATGGAGAAGAACTTCGCTTATAACCATCCCGATATGCTGATCGACCATCGCCAAATGAACAAAGGTTACAGGGACATAACGATGGAACCAGACGAGAACTTGGTGGGCACCGTATTCGGGAAGCAATTGAGGTACAATGAGTTTGGACGAGTCTTTGAGGACTACCAGAACCCAAGACTTTCCAGCTCTATTCCAAAACATATGAGTATCCAGGATTTCGAGGTATATCAGGATTTGTACTGGTGGTATGGTCGACAAGACGCGTTCCAAAGTATCATCAGTGGGAATCCGCTCATGTAAGTCATCCTGTCAATGCGTTCGATCTCAAGTCTAATTATTGACCACCCACAGTATGGACTATAGCAAATGGAGCGACTGTCCCCCAAGAGCGCCTTTTGCTCGCGCTGACGCCTTGTATGGTACACATGACCACCTTATACTTCTCATCGCGCGCATCGCAGATTTCACAGCCCGAGACCGAGAGAGAAAACTCAGACAGGTTGAGGCGAACGGAGGACAATGGAGACCGATGCCTGGAATGCCAATGGGTCCGCCTCCGCAACAGGGAGGACAATCTGGGCCTGGGCCTTCCCCTATAACTCCCATCACACCTTCGAATAGTATGGGCACAGGTCCTCCGCCTGGCTGGACAGGACCTTCTCCTGGCTGGAGTGGACAGCCTTCTCCTGGCTTCAATATGCCGCCGCAAATGTCGCCTACCGGACAGCCACAGATGTCTCCAATGGGTTCAACACTCGGATATCCTCCTCATATGTCACCAGGAGGAGGTCCGCCTCAATTCATGCCTCAATCCAGTGGTCAAGGCCCGCCGCCAAACCGTCCACAGGCCCCAACATTCTACGGCATGGCACCCGCCCCACCAACAATATCTCTTCCATCCAGCTACTCCATATCCTCCAACCCGAACTTCTCCTATAACCCCCAGCCCTCCCCTCTAACACCTCAAACCCCTCAGACCCAAAAATCCATAAACCCCGACCTCGCAGCCGCCTACAAAACCGCGCTAGCAGAATGGACCTCCATAAACACCGCACTGCAAACCCTCCTAAAAACCCTCCAAGGAACCCCTTCCTTCGCCCCTCTCGGCCCCGATCTAGCCCTCCAACTCCCCACCCCCTTCGGGCCAGCGCTGCAATACCGCTCCTACGACATCGGCATCATCTGGGCAATGCTGTACCTCTCCAACATCATCCTCATCCGCTCGCACCCGGCCATGCCCCCCGCCGCCATGATGGCCGCCGGCGTCGCAGCGCCGCAAACCGCGAAACTAGCGAACGAATGCGGGCGCATAGCCGCAGGGATCGAGATGCCGAGTTCGATGAGCAGCGACGGGGCCGAAACGCCGCTGAATCCTAGCCTGGGCGCCGCGCTGATCGAATCCACGCTCGTGCTTTTCTTCGCGGCGATTATCTATCGCGATCCCGCGCAGCGCGAGTGGACTGTTACGCGTCTTCTGGATATCGATAGACGCACGGGGTGGGCGAGCGCGGGCGTCATTGCGAGGGGGTGTGAAACGGCTTGGGAGAGGGCGGGGGAGATGGGGAGGGGGCCGGTTTATGTGCATCGTAGGACGAAGAGGCCGGGGGAGGATGGGGCGATGGATAATTTGGG